>JASDQU010105869.1:128400-140913 GCA_032191745.1 Picea mariana
ATGTCAAAAGAGTCTTTGGTCTACATAGGAATCGTAAATGGAGCCAGTCATCATACACAGAACTTAGCTTCCACCGCTTGGGTGATTTACTTGCCCGAGGGTCTACTGGTGTCTTCAGGTGGTGTATGCCTAGGGTCATCCACAAATAGTGTGGCCAAATACAATTTTTTCATAGGGCAAGTTTAAACACATGTGTCACAATCCTTATATTGTGCGACGTGTTTTAGAAAAAGGAGACTACAAGTTGGAAGATTATGAAGGGAATAAATTGGCTGAGCCCAGAAATGGGATCTACTTAAAAAGGTATTACGCTTGAGCCCTAGGCTTGTGTGAAACTCTTTGTATACTAATGTAAATTTAATGTATATACACCTTTTACCCTTTTGTTGTCTTTGGATTGCTTATCGATTTTTCCCTTTTGTTGGTAGATGTCAAAAGAGTCTTTGGTCTACATAGGAATCGTAAATGGAGCCAGTCATCATACACAGAACTTAGCTTCCACCGCTTGGGTGATTTACTTGCCCGAGGGTCTACTGGTGTCTTCAGGTGGTGTATGCCTAGGGTCATCCACAAATAGTGTGGCCAAATACAATTTTTTCATAGAATTATTGCGTGATGCTATCTCACATGGTATTCTCTCTATAGAGGTGTGCCTGCATTCTCAGTTAGTCGTGCGTCAATTGAACAGTCATTACCGTGTGCATGATCCAACCTTACTCCATCGATTCCTATGGGTATGTCTTTTAGAAGGACAATTTGATTTTATTACATACTTTCACATTCCTAGAAGTTCTAATCATGTATCTGATGCCTATGCTAATTATGTTTTGAATTGGCATTAGTCACATTAATAAAGCAAAGAAAACCATTAAATCAATGTACACATTGTAAGATATAAGTAAAACCAAAGATCCTTCTTTATATATTTCCAAAAAATATGGTGTTTTATATATTTCCAGATTTTTCTAAACTAATGAATGACCCAATGATTCATGATCCCACATGGCCCCCTATCCCCACCAAGCTTCCATCAGACATTCCAAAGTTTGAGGGTAAGAATGGTGAGGACCTTGGTGATCACGTCACTACTATTCACCTATGGTGCTCATCAAATTCTTTGAATCATGATTCTATTAGATTATGATTGTTTCAACGCACTCTTATCGAGATTGCATCACAATGGTATATTGAGCTACCTAGGGGTACATATGGGTCTTTTCAACAGTCAGTTCTAGCCTTTCTTAACCATTTTCAACTACCTGTTCATTACAATGTTGGCCTTGAAATTTTGTCAACTTTACACCAGGGTTCTGGTACTCATATTTCGGACCATATCTAGGAATGACGTAGGTGAAGATGGTTAGTTAAGACTCCCATACCCCCAACCTTTCTTTTAGAATGGTTTTTAAAGTCTTTGCACGCTCCTATTTCAAAGGATGTTGCTACTTCCGGGGTCTTCAGTGAAGAGAGGCCATCTTTAGAGACCAACAATTCGATTTGATCTATGTCCAGTCTGGGATGTTATACCACCTTCTTCCCGACACACCGTGGTTGACTCATGATTCTAGACAGGGTCCTGGGCCCCATGCCGATGGAATTGTGGGGTCCACCAATGTAAAATCTACAGACTCGGAAACGAAGTCTGCTGGAGGACTAGCTTCATCTGGATCCTCCAAACCCATTGTTACAACCCTAAATTGCACCATACCTGCTTACCTGGTATTAGGCCATCTCAGATCCCTTCTTTGCCAAAGCACTGATGAAAAACTCTTTGAAAATCCTCTTTTATAAAGGCCCACACGCCCTACTCCATTACTGCACGCGTGTACACGCTGGCTGACCTAAGACAGCCTGCATGGACCGACAAAAGAATGAAAAAAGGAAAGTTGTCAACGGAACACAAAAGCTATGGGTGAGTTAATGAAACTCCCGGCCATGCATGGCCGAGGGTTCGGCCAAATACCTAGCTTCTTCTGGCCTATAAAAGAAGGGGTAGGGGTCCCATTTGGAAGGAGGAAAAATATAGAAAAGAAACTTTGCCCATTTGCATATTCCCATTGTCCCAACCCTTTAGCCTTTCCTTGTGCCAAAGGAGATACGAAGCAAAGCAGTTGGAGGATAGTTGAAGAGGAGCCCAGGATCAGGTTCGCAGAGTGGTGGCTAGTCTCAAATTTTGGTTCGCGGAGTGGTGGCTAGTCTCAAATTTTGTAAGTTGAATCATTCAAAGTAATAAAGAAAGTGCTTTTCCCATCCCAATTCATGAATTATTCATAATTTGCTAAGTACATGTTTGAATTTCTAACCCGTTATTCTATAGGTAGTATGCATGTGTAGTTGTTTCTTGTCTTGTATGCAAGTCAGCGTTGGAAAGGAGAACTGTGAAAAAGTAATCAAGTACAACAAGGGATCGACATCGAATGGCCAAAATGAGGTAGGTTGATCTAGCCATTTCATTTACTAAAAAGAAATGGGATTTAAGTCTAGGGATGAAGGTAGAAAGTAAATTTTCTCTAGGTCATATTTGCATGCAAAGTCTAACCCTATTTGCTAGTTCGTAAGGAGATTTCCCTCACAACAGAATTGGCGACCATACTGGGGATCGAACCTAGAATTGGCGACCGTACTGGGGAAACTCTCTAGGGTTCCTAGAATTTTATTTAGTTTTTGGGTAGTTTTAAAGACTAGTTTTTCTTGCTTGTTTTTTCTTTTAGTTTCTATAAGGTCTGAGCTAGCAGGGAGTCTAGTTTTCCATACCATCTTTCCCTATTATTTGCTTGAATGTGTTTTTTTGGGACCCACAAAGGTACATGCAGCCTACATAATGTCTGCACACATGTACCCATGCCCTACTCTCTTACAGCCTACGTGGGAATGCTTACTGAAGAAGTAGCAGTAGCGTGTAGAGTTCAGAGAACTTCTGAGGCAGTCATCCTCTTCCCTGTCAAAATCACGCATTCTCAGGGGGTTTTCTGAAATTCTGTCTGAGTCTTGTTTGTTTTCAGTCTTATCTCAGATTGTTTTTGCTTTATCATTTTTCCTTACATTGTTTGTTTTTTCTGTTAAAAGAGTGTCTAAGCCTTCAGGGGATCCTGGTTATCAATATCAGAGGTCTCTTCCTGGTTTGGTCTGTCTATTTTTATTTTTTCTTAGAGTTCAAAGATACACACAGCCTGTAGAAGGTCAACCCATGTGTACATGCCCTTTATCTCTATACAGCTCACATTCACACGCTGGTTCTTGGATTAACAGTAGTGTGCTTGTGCAAGATAATTTCTCTTGAGGGTAAGGTATTCATCCTTTCGCTTGATGAGAACTATACCTCTCTAGTATTTGAATCTCTGTCTTAGCAGTCAGTAGCTTAGGATTAATCTTACCTTTAGCTTGATTTTTCTCATTTAAAAAAGTTGTCATAAAAATAAAAGAATTTTTTAAGGTTTTTAGACAAGTGTGAGAGTCATTTTTTCAAAATTGCTAGTGTGTGATTTTTGATTTGATTCTTTGCGATCTGTGATTAGGCTAGAATTGTTTTTCTTGGTTTTTGCTTGTTGGTATTTTTCCTTTTTGCTTTATCAATCATTTAAATAAAAAAAAAAAACTCTTAGAGTGTGTTTATGCATTATTAGCCAGGGAAAAATCGTTATTTCGTAAGTTTTTGCAGTTTAATTAGATCATAAGTAGCTTGTATTCAAGTGAAATTTCTTTTGAATTTGCTGTCCAAAATCTTAGAAAAGTTTTAAATTTTTTTTTTTGAAAAGTTGTTGAAATTATGCATTAAGAAAAAATTTTGTTTCCATCTTTTTACTCATTTTTTATTTCGTCTATTACACATCATCAGTTTCACTTCCATACCCCTTGACATAAGACAAAGACATAAAATTAACGCTAAAATCTAAAATTTATTAGACTTTCATGTTTGTAGGGTTAACCAACTAGTTCAGGATTTAGAGCCTTGGATTAGGTTGGAGAGGAAACTCTTCAAGGCCATTTCAAATCAACATTGGAGTCTGAGTTAGGGAGTGTCTAATTCTAGTATCGTGGAAGTTATCTGGGACCCCCCTCCAACACAAGGGATAAACATGAGGTCACGTGTGGAAAGGTAGTGGAGATAACCCCTCCAAAGCTAGACCAATCGTAGTGGAGAACACATATAGAGGGTTTGTCTTGGGATTCTGTCCNCTAATTCTAGTATCGTGGAAGTTATCTGGGACCCCCCTCCAACACAAGGGATAAACATGAGGTCACGTGTGGAAAGGTAGTGGAGATAACCCCTCCAAAGCTAGACCAATCGTAGTGGAGAACACATATAGAGGGTTTGTCTTGGGATTCTGTCGTTTGCATTTGCCACGGGGCTTTGTGGGTCTTGAATCCGTTCGAGGTCCTCATTTTTCTTCTAGACCATTTTCTCTCAATACCCTTGACAAGTTTCGGGCTCGATACCCTGCTCATTGTGGTCTACCCGACTTTCAACTGTACCCACCTGGTGACTGTTCACGCACTGGCAACCTAGTTTCCCATCTTTTTAGGGACTTACACGGGTGACTGTAGGGGTATACCATGATACCTAGGACAGACATCAGGCCATGCTTTGCAGAGTATACCCGGAGGGTGATTCTGTGTTCAAGTTGCACTTGCACCGGTAAGTTGCTCTAGTTTTGGTTGTTGTAACTGTTCTTCCAATTAATTTAGTGTTTGCCTGTCTTATCTTCTAGGCACCCTTTTTTAGTGTGTGTTACTTTTGAACGTTTAGACTACCTTAGGGTGTCTTGGATATTCTCACACAGTGGAGGATCTCGAGCTCCGCTGATCATGAAGTCTTCTTGGCTTGCCACCGATTACACTGGAGCCACCCTTGCCACCATTAAGGCAAAAGCTAAACCAACAAGGGTATTTTGAAGCAATCGGGTTGCAAGCCATTGTGCCCGACCAACCCTCGGAGGAATCGACCGTTTTGGACCTTGAAGCAACTGCTCTTGGCCCAGTTGAAACCCCAACCACTGATTTCTTGGCACCTTTCATTGTACCAATTCAATTTTACGAGCGTCGGACAGTGTTTCACATAGCAATAAAAACAAATGTTGTTACTCCTTCTGGGAATTCTTCAATTCCCACTACGGTTGTCACCACAGGAGAGTTTTCACCTCCTAACCCACCATCATCGGTCTGAGCCACCATGGTCTCAACTGCTTCTACATCGCACAGTGGTCTGATCCCGTCTTTGGTGGTGGCCACAACCCATTTCACACCAAGTGCAAGAGGCCCTCTGTTCTCATACGGGATGCCTAGTTCGGGTACAAGTCCTGTACTTTCCTACTCCACTTTACAGAATTTAGGTATGTGGGCAGGGAGATTTAGTGCTCCTCTACAAGGTCACATGGGGGGAACTCCTGCTCCTTTTAACGCTTTTCCTTATGGAGGAGGTCATATCCCTCCTTTGTCCCCTTCACTCGGTGGCTCGCATAATCCATCCGTTGGGCAACCTACACACAATAGTTTGTTTGGAATGAGGAGTCAAGGAACACCTTTGCATGGTATGCCGATAGGTTCGACACTATTTTCTTTGAACGAAACGTTTTGTAACAACACCTTTTCGTCAGCCACTTTTTCGACTAGGGGCAACCCCATTTTTGGACAATCTACTCCTATGCAGGGTACTATTCCTGCAGAGGGGGAAAACCTAGGAACTTCTTCTACATCATGGCCTTGGAATTATTGGCAGGGATCCATTCCCTAGTCTAGAATGTCTATCTAGGGTATTTATTTCCAAAATCAATGGAACCTCGGACAAAATACTATGCCCATCCCCATGGGACCACCATGGGTCAATCCTTTCTAGAGTCCTTCAAATATAATGCATGCCAAACCATATATGTCCTATGATGTCTCCACATATGCAAAATCCATATGCTGGCCAGGGACATGGTTTCTACCAAAATCTAGGCCAGCAGCCAAACATTTCCTGGCAACTTGGTGCCAGTCAAACCCCAGGCCCCTTTTTCCCAAGTTATCACCAACAACTCAAACTACCGTTCCTAGCGACTTTACACTTGCCAGATTTGAAAAGGTTGTTGAATGACCCTATTTATCATGATCCGCATTGGCCTCCCATGCCAACGAAGTTGCCTTCGGACATTCCAAAGTTTGAAGCCAAGCCTAACGAAGATCCAACAAATCATGTGACTACCTTTCATCTTTGGTGCTCATCTAACTCATTGAAAGATGACTCCGTATAGCTGTGATTGTTTCAATGTACTCTCATTGGGAGTGCTGCGAAATGGTACATCGAGCTCGATCGCTCAAGATACTCTTCTTTTGGTGAACTGGTGATGGCCTTCCTTAACCATTTCCAATTACTTGTGAGATACGATGCTGGCATAGAGCTGCTCACCAATTTCGAACAGACAACAGCGGACCATATCTCTAATCATATCCGAGAGTGGAGACGTCGGAAAAGTTTAATCAAGGTACCGGTCCCACCAGCATTCTTTCTTGAGTGGTTCCTTAAGTCTTTGGTCCCGCAGTTATCCAAATACGTCGCAACGTTGGGAGTATTCTCTGAAGAAGATGCCATCATGAGGGCTCAACAATTTGAGCTCATATATTCTCATTTTGGTTTGTTATACAACATCTTTCCAGATGCACCACGTTCAATCCTTGATAAAACTAGATAGAGAGCTGGACCACATGCCAATGGTATTGTTGGTTTAGCACAAACAAAGCCCATTGAGCAATTGACAAAGCAGTTGCAACAGTTATCTATACAACACACAGTGGCTAGCCAAACTACTGCTTTGGCTGCTCCCCCTACCAAAATGTCAGATGTACACACAGTGCAGTTGACTAACCTAAAGGCCACCCAACAGCCTGAAGGAAAGAAAAAATAATGAAAGAAGGGTAAGGGGGATAAAAAACCCACCGATAATGCTGGTGGGGACAACACTAAAAAATGGAAGGAGATGTATCCCTGCAACTTGTGCGTGGAAGACCACCCGACCCATCTATGTCCTTGACTTGCAGAGGCCCAAAAATTTGTCATGCAGCAATAGCACGTGGTGTTGACTAATCCATTTCAACATGGGAAAAATATAAATCAAGCCTCTGCAAGCATAGAAGGGGGTAGTCAAGAACCATGTCTGCCTCCAAACAACCCCGCATCCATGAACGTATACATGGTGAGGGGTGATGCTTTTATATCGACTAGAGCACATGACTATAGTAAACCAAGAACTTCTGAGAAGGGTAAAGAAGCTGACCTACCATCTCTTCCTCTACAAATTGAGAAGACATTGGGAGAAACAATGACACGCATTCCCAAAGGTGCATTTAAAAATGCTTCTCATAACCCAAATGCAAGGGTTGCCCAAAACTACTCTATGGTGGAGGATTTATCACAAACCCCTTGTGCGATGTCTGCTTTGGAGGTCCTCCAAAGCTTCCCTTCTCAGAGGAAATCCTTGTTAACCACTTTAGGCTCTACCGAGACTTGTAATCCGGGTACCATCATGTTGGATACAACCGACTTAAAACCTCATCTTCCTTACCATGTAGCGTTTCAAATAGTAGTGGCTTATCCCACGAAAACTTTTACTTGGAATATCTTCCGCATGGTGGTTGATGAGGGCACCTCAACATGTGTTATGTCGTTGGAAAGTTGGAAGGCCATTGGCTATCCCATTTTGTCTCCGTCACCTACTTTCCTCACCGCTTTCGACAGTCATTCGTTTCGACCACATGGCATCGTTCCTTCTTTCCCCGTGCAGTTAGGAGGAAAGACCGTGTGTGTCAAAGTAGAGGTAGTCAATGCTCCCCTCGACTATAACCTCTTGTTAGGAAGGAGTTGTACTTATGCTATGCAAGCTGTGGTTGCTACATTTTTTTGGGTCTTGTTGTTTCCACACGAGGGCCAGACAGTGACCATCGATCAATTGTCTTTCTCCAGACCTGACCCTGCTTTGGGGGCATCTACAGTCCCGATGATTGATAATCCTCAACCAGATGTCATCAACATAGGAGTTGGTTTGTGCCCATCCTTGATGGGTACCTTCGATTACCCGCCCCCTCATGGTGATATCAAATTTATATCCAATCACCATAAGGTTGAGATTTTTCAAGTTTCGTCATTCCGCACGACTTACTTCGAGGATCCCTGGATACTTCCTTCCCCATCGACCATGATGGATGAGATAGGGCACCCAGGCATGTCCATGCCCTTGTCTGTAGCTGAAGTAGCATACTCTTTAGTCCAGCAAGCTTCAGCTAACACTGATCCGACTCCTGCACAAGAGTTAGATCCACTTCTAGAGCCTATTTGGGCTCAGGGTTCTCTCGCTAACACCAATTTGTTAGACTTAGTCTTACCTTCTGACGAAGTAGTAACCGAAGCAATGACTATTCCAGATAAACCTTGCAAAGATCTTCATCACAGATCATATTTTCTCCCAGAGTTAAGCCGAATCAAAGCAGGAGAATTCACCATGACCATGATGGGAGATCAGTCGTGCCCTATTAATCTCTTAGCTACACATGACATTTATGCTGAGGGAAATATGGAAACTATCACTGAAACTATACCGATCAATATATCCTGAAACCCTGGCATTGTGGAGAATTTTTTCATTGGAGCTGACTGCTCCCTTAAAGAGATTCAAATCTACACAGATCTTTTCAAAGAATTCTGTGACGTTTTTGCTTGGTATTATGAGGAAATGCCAGGTATTGATCCAAAAATAGTTGAACATGAGATTACAACGTATCCTGATGCCAAGCCTATTCAATAGAAGCTTCGTCCAGTTAATCCTAAGAAAGCAGCAACCATTAAGGTTGAGGTTGAGAAATTGCTAAAGGAAGGTTTTATCTATCCTATCTATTTGACTCAATGGGTGTCAAATCTGATGCCGGTCAATAAAAAACAAGGCACGATTCATGTATGTACCAATTTCCGTGATTTGAACAAGGCATGTCCCAAAGATAATTTTCAACACCATTTATCGACCAGATCATTGATGAATGTGCTGGTTGCAAAGCCTTTTCTTTCATGGACGATTTTCAGGATATAATCAAATACAAATTAAACCCGAAGACCAACACAAAACGACATTCATTTGTCCTTGGGGTACATTTGCATATCGTAAAATGCCTTTTGATCTTAAAAATGCTGGAGAAACCTTTCAGTGGGCCATGTATTTTTCTTTCCATGACCTCAAGAATATAGTCAAGGCCTATCTAGATGATTTAGCATCGTGATCTCGCAACAGAATAGATCATCCCACACACCTTAGACTTATCTTCGAACATTGTTGCTACTTCCAAATTCGCTTGAATCCAAACAAGTGCAGCTTCTGCGTAACATTAAGACGTTTTTTAGGTTTCATCATATCAACAATAGGAATCATTGTCAATCCTCTCAAGGTGGAGGAAATAATCTAGTTTCCCCCCCCACGCACAATCCTTCAACGTCAGAGTCTACAAGGCAAGGCGAACTTTTTACAACGCTTCATCGCCAACTATGCTGAAATCACCAAGGGATTTATGCACTTATTGAAGAAAGACGTTCCTTTTTACTGGGACAATGCCGCTCAATGCTCTTTCGACGCATTAAAACATGCCCTCACAACTGCCCCTTTGCTCCGGCCACCTAAGTATAACAAATATTTCTTATTATATCTGGCTGCAGCAGAGTCAACCATTGGCATGGTTTTAGTTCAGGAAGATGAATTGTTCTCAAAATACGTGATCTATTACCTGAGTCAAGGTCTCGTAGGACTGGAACTCAATTATTCTCATATCGAAAAACTTGTGTTGGCAGTAGTTCATGCTGTTCAACGGTTCCGTCATTACTTTCTATTTCGCAAGACCACCGTCATTGCTGTCGTGAATCCATTCTAGTACATGTTGACACGACGGGTAATAGGAAGCAAAATCATTAGATGGATAGTAATTGTCCAAGAGTTTGACTTATACTTGATTTTAGCAAAGTCCAAAAAGTCACTGGTCTTTGCAGAGCTTATTTTGGAACTTTTGGTTGAGTCAAGTGACGTTGTGCCTGAAGAATCGCCTATCTAGGGAGATATGTTTTTTATCACATCTTCGGATCCTTGGCATGGAGATATACTTATCTATCTCCAGACTTTGAATTTCCCGACTTCTGATTCTTGTGACGAGCGTCGACGTATATGCCATCAGGCTAAGAATTATCTCATACTCGATGACACGTTGTATCAGAGAGTTGTAGACTGCATCCTACGCCGATGTCTCACTCATGAGGAGGTAGTTATCGTGCTCAACGATTGTCATACTAGAGCTTGTGGCAGTCATTTTTCTGGGTTGGAAACAACCCAAAAGATTGTACAAGCAGGTTACTTCTGGCTGACACTTATCAAATATTATATCGAATCGGTCAAGAAGTGCCATCCGTGCCAAATCTTCTCTCGGAAGATGAGGGCACATCCCACTCCCATGTTTCCCGTCATCATAGTTGGACCCTTCACCAAGTGATGGATTGATTACACTACTTGCAACCCCCCTTCAGCAAGGGGGCACCGCTATATCATTGTAGCTGTAGACTACTTCACAAAGTGGGTCGAAGCTATGCCAACGTTTAAAGATGATGGAGAGACTACAACTCTCTTTTTATTCAACCAGACCATAGCAAGGTTCGACATCACGAGGGAGATTGTCACTGACCATGGCAGTCACTTTTAGAATCATATGATGACTGAATTAACATCAAAGCTTGGGTTACAGCAAGAACATTCATCACCCTACTACTCCTAGGCCAATGGGCAGGTGGAAGTTGTAAACAAAACTCTTAAGACTATTCTACAATGAACTATCAACCCAGCCAAGTCAAATTGGCATTTGATGTTATACTCGACACTGTGGGCTTACCGAACATCTATTAAGACTACAACCGATTTCTCACCTTTTCAACTCATTTACGGGTTGGAGGCAGTCTTGCCCATCGAATGTCAGATCTTGTCTCTAAAATTGGCAGTACCATTATTGCCAGACACTTCTCCACTTGAAGAAAGGTTAGTATACCTTGAGCAGCTCAATGAACAACATCATAATGCGGCCCTGGCCATTGAGGCTCACAAACATAAGGTCAAGTGTCAATATGATAGGTCCGTTCGTCCTCGGATTTTCTCTGAAGGTGACCTTGTCCTGGTCTATGACCAAGATAAGGACCCCCTGGGGGTAGGCAAATTCAAACCCATGTGGTTTGGGCCTTTCATCATAAAAGAGGTATTAAAAAAGGGCACCTATCATCTGGTTGATTTCGAAGGGAATGCTTTGGCGAAGCCTAGAAATGGGCTCTACCTCAAGAAGTATTACTCATAGGCAGGTCACTGTGGGTAACTTTTTGTAACATATGTATAATCTTTGTACTATTACTTTTTAGTTTCTTTTAAGTGTTATGGACATATCATTGATGTTATCTTTTGTCATTGTGGCAAATGTCAAGTGATTGTAGTAACTATATTAATTTAAATAAAAATTTATTCCATAAACTGAAACAATAACTTCTACTTGAATGCAGAAAACTCAACAATTTATTTTAATTCAGCACATACACATGTTAAATTTATCAACGAATAATAATTTCATAACAGAATAAAACAAATATGTAATTTAAAATACCTTGGTCTGATGCTAACCCTCCGCTTGTCTTTTTGACCTTCCTGCTGCTGCCTTGCCCAGCTTGAAGCCACGAACCAACTCTACCCAAACCGTGTTTCCACCCTGCCAACTAGGACAACTTCTTAACTCCAGGATACCATATGAATATCTTGGCCCCCGTGCCCAAAACCTCCAGCAAACTGGTGCCCCCTGTACTAATCCTTCCCGACTACAGAACTCAACTTCCCTCCGCAAATCCAAGAGAACCCTCAAAATAACAAATCATCCCTCCTCTTTCCGTAAGCCTCCTCATATCCTCCTTCCCCTTTCCTTATCCCCAAATTCATTGTCTTATCCGGTTATTAATGATCCTTATCCAATTATTAATGTTCCTTATCTGTTTATTAATGCTCCTTATCCCCTCTGCATACATAATCCTCTAATTTAAACAATTAAATTTATTAACCCTTTTAAATTTAATATCCATGTCAATGAATGTAACAGGTAATTAATTAATCAATTAATTAATCAAATTATAACAATTAATTAATTAATTAATATTTAATTAGTATCATTATACCAATCTTTGTTTAATTAATAACATGTTAGAAAAATTTATTAGGTAATTAATTTTTACTTAATAATCCCTAAACATATATTCTACTAGGGTTGTTATATACACCCACCCTTCAGGAAACTTCATCCCGAAGTTAAGGTGTCTTATGATACAAAGAAAAAGAAACCTGGTTCACATATTCATAACAATTAACCGACATTATCAGTAAATAAGTCAAGAAAACTCATACATACTAGTGTATATGTACAAGAAATGCATGTGTAGCTAGTACATACAAGTCTCGTGCATGTACTAATAATCAAAACTACCATCCTTTAGTA
>JASDQU010105869.1:158250-172595 GCA_032191745.1 Picea mariana
ATAACAGATGCCCCCTAATGTGTGAGATCAGAGGAGTATCTGCGATGGCTGAAATACATTATAAATAACCCAGAAGTGGAGTGGTAGAGAACCAGCTGGACAAACTCAATTGCTCATTACATTATGTACTGACTTTGCATACATGGATACCATGAATACAATGCAGATCCATGTGGAAGATATACCAACAAGTGTTCATGGCCATGAGTAGGAAAGTATAAATGTGTTTATTGCCAATAGTTGTCATAGTCACGAACAAGGCCCAGTGAAACCAGTCTCAAAATCAATTTGAAGATATCTGTATACCATGGAGTACAATCCAATCTCCCATGATCGCTGAAGTCAAATAGGTACTAGTCCAATGAAATGGAAGCTGCAGCTCAGGAAAGTTGTGTCTACAAAGTGATGTCTTCAAGTCTTCAATACAATCCACCAATGGTGCAAGTCTACATCATGTAAATAAATGAGTTGAGGTCGAACACGATGAGACATCATTTGATTACCGGTAATTGAGGTATACCGTTAACAAATGCAAGACAACCTACCAATGATGAAAGTAGGTATCAAGGTACCGGGTACATCTCTACAAATGTGAATAAAGGAGCTGGTGTCAAACACTTGAGAGATCCATTGATCAGAAGACATTGATGTATTCCCATCTGTCAATGGTTAGAGAGCCTACCACTAATGACTGCAAGCCTCAAAGTACTCATAAAACTCTAGGTCTCATATCCAGAATACATGAGCTGAAGTCGATGGAAAGAGACCCACTAAAAGGAGAGCATTAAGGCATCTCTCATCAGTCAACACGAGGAACAAAGCAGGAGCTTCATGATTTGGTGGAGATCGGACGAAGAACATGTTCACGAACCAACAACCCTGTGTGTATTTCGCGTGTGCCAAATGCAATAGGTACATGAAAAATACCCTCTGAATAGCAGCTAATGATGAAAACTGCTGACAAAGGCGAGGAAACCACCAATAAGGCTAATGAAATCCAAGACACTGCATGAATCCCAAAGTGTGAATAGATGTCTTGTCGTCGAACACAAGGGTAACCACCCAGTGAACGACCCATGATAAAATGTCGATTATTGGGTTCAAGGTGACCTACCAATGATGAAAGTAGGGCCAGGGCACATCATAAGACCAAAGTATCATGTGATTCTGAGACAAATTGAGGGTATGGATGACATGCAAAGTTAATATTTCTAAGGAGTGGCCGACATACGTTGATAGACTTCCTTTGAACAAGAGCATGAGACATATGGTGGAATCTGATAGAATAGACTTAATGATGTGACAACTAGATGCAGGAGGCGTCCATAATGTTCTCTATAGTGACTGGAAAATTAACCAGTTGGTAGAGAAAACTTTGTAATGAGATCAACTTGCTAAGGCCATGCTAAACCCAAAATTATGATGACGCAAGGACTCAATAACTTTGTGATTTGTTCAAAGGCGACACGACTGCTGCCAATTATAATATAGTACTCCCTTCCCGCCCATATATATTTTTTTTTCATAACAAGTGAATGCTATGATACAGAGGAGGGAACGAGTGTCGCAAGTAAGCAAAACTAGTTCCAGCAGTGGAACGTACCTATTCTCAATGAAAGGAAATGCATGCGGGAGATGGACACTTGGGGTGATGTTCCCTCTAGGGTATAGGGTGTCAAATTGCGAAGGATATAAACAAGGCTTTGCTTGGTTGAGGATGCAAACTGCTTGGGCCATGGTTTATAACGCAAAGCGAGAACCGGCTAAAGGCTCAATACTGCAAGCAAGGGCATGAGATGCAATCACAATTTAATGCCAAAAAATGTCATTTTTTATATCTTTTAGTCTACTTGGTGTGAAAAAGGGGTAAACTTGTGCCAAATAGACATCTTTTCAAATCTGATTTACGAGTGTGAAAAGACAAGTTCACTCGACGATCTTTTCCTTTTTTTATAGCGAGTCAGAAAAGAGCTTAACTAGGAATCATGATCTTTCAAATCCAACTTTAACGAGTGTGAAAGGGACAAATCACTCGACGATATTTTCAATTTTTAATAATGAGTCGAAAAAGAGCTTAACTAAGACTCATTTTTTGGGAGTCTGTGGGTAATAAGGCCACGTGTGCATGGATGCGAAATGAGGCTCATTGTAAAGTCATGTATTGAATTCTAATGGACTTCCGGTCCTAAGGAAAAATCTCGGCATGGGAACCAAATGACAAAGAGGTTCTAACTAGGGTACCCATGTTTGGTAAGTCTCTACCATTTATTAATGATGCTATGGTAGCAGATGGAGGTTAATGCGTTGTAATAAATGGGTTCGTACCTAAGGCATAAAAAGTGGTAATTGAAGTATAATACAAAACAGTATGATGTAGTGAATACCTATCCTATATGCTAGGTTATGAATATACCTGCTTGAGGAGATGAACGACCAACTATGATGTTGAAATCTGTAAGAAATTTGAGTCAAAACTACAAAAACCATCTTAAAACCATTTTTGAATTAGTCCATTAGACAAAATAATAGCATAAAACTATATCAAATGGGTAAAAATGTTTTATAAATAGTAATAAAACCAATATTTACTATGTCATTTTCATTTTCACCCAAAATAGTGCAATTTGGACTAACATACCTCCAGAATTCAAACGATGATCGTGGGAGCAATAGGCAATGAAATCGCAAACCGTCTGGTCCAGGTAACTCTTCATCCCATCCTTTTCAAATTCAATGGTTTACAATTTTGAATTAGGCTCCATTTTTTTAGTTTTAAGGGCACGAATTGGGTTTTTCGGTATACAAGGGGTTTTACTAATGTGTCACGTATAAGACCAGATATACACCCCAATGTGAACTACAAGGAGCGTATATTAGGCCCTACCCGTGACTGTTCTTGGATAACCCGCGTATATGTGTGCAAAATGGAAAAAAATAAGCTTCTAACTCAAAAATTGATTTGGTTTTTGCAAGATGGTGTTGGAGTGGAGGGAGAGAGAGAATGAGGAGGTAGATGCAGCGGTGGAATGGGATCCGATGGCTCAAGCAACATTAAAAAGATGTGGTCTATACAAGTTTTGGGCTCTCAAAGGAATGAGGGCCCAAGTGAGGTTGTTGGAAATGCTGGTGGGCTATTGGGATCCAGATAGTGAGAGATTTATCCTTGATGGACAACCATTAAGGATCAAAATAGAGGACATATACTTCTTGACAGGACTTTCACACCGAGGAGAGGTTGTGGACCTCAAGTCACGCAGGGCTAGGAGTGGGATGAAGTTCAAATAATACATCGAGGCCCACAGTGTTGTGGGGACTCCCATGGTGGGAAGTCAAATCCCTATCTGGGCTATAGGTAACCTCATCCTGAAGATTATTGTGCTCGTGCTTACCGATATCATAGGGTTGGCCTCGCTGCACCAAGAATTGAGACCTCTTATGTTTTATGCACTAGAGTGTGCGAGGCCTACCATGTACGATTGGTGTACCTCACTGCTAACTAATATGAAAGGTCAGCTGACAGAGTGCAAGCAGGGGGTAAAGAGAAACTTCGGGTTTGCCTCTATCCTTTGTAGCTTATTTTTCAATTGGATCCCAAGCTTGGGACCTAGAGTGGAGATCATTCCTAGAGGGCCACATGATCCAACTATGGCGTGATGGATCGAGGTCATGAGACAATAGAGGGGTGGTAGGGTGGTGACACCCTACAATGATGATTTTTTCTTCTGGTGGAGGAGACAAATCATAGCTCTCAATGACTATCCCTATGCGAGAATTGATTCCAGAGGTGATCCTGATATGCCACTTCCACCAGGAGTCGCCTACGGCGCCATTGGTAAACAATATTTTTTGTATATTTCATTTTTTGTATTTTTGTATTAAAAGAACAAAAATATTTTTTTGGATGGTGATTTTAAATATTAACTTGATACATGTGTGGTTGAAGACATGGGTCTGCAACAACTAGAGGGATTCCTATGACATAGGTGGAGGCACCGGGCAGATGAGGTAGTGGGAGGAGAGGCAGAGAGAGTCCTTCATAATGTGCAAGGAAACCTGTTGCGTTTGACACTGAGGATTCCTATGGTTCAGGTGGAGGATCTACCTGAAGCCATGTAGAGGTAGGTTGTCAGTGTACCTAGAGCATGGGTATGAATCTTCCGACATCTCGCCAACGACGAGGTTTTCTATCACGAGACTCATCCAGTGCCACAAGTGTAGATGTCATGGGACATGTATATCGAATGTATATAATTTTGAGGGTTTTAGCCCCAATTTTGTAATATAAAACACCATATTTTTTGGAAATATATAAAGAAGGATCTTCGGTTTTACTTATATCTTACAATGTGTACATTTATTTAATGGTTTTCTTTGCTTTATTAATGTGACAAATGCCAATTCAAAACATAATTATCGTAGACATCAGATACATGATTAGAACTTCTAGGAATGTGAAAGTATGTAATAAAATCAAATTTTCATTCTAAAAGACGTACTCGTAGGAATCGACGGAGTAACGTCAGATCACGTACACGGTAACGACCGTTCAACTGACATATGACTAACTGAGAATCCAGATGCACCTCTATAGAGAGAATACCATGTGAGATAGCATCACAGAATAATTCTATGACAAAGTTGTATTCGGCCACATTATTCACGGATAACCCTAGGCATATGCCACCTAAAGACACCGGCATACCCTTCAGCAAGTAAATCACCCAAGCGGTGGAAGCTAAGTTCCGTGTATGATGACTGTCTCCATCTGCGAATCCTATGTAGACCAAAGACTCTGTTGACATCTGCCAACAAAAGGGAAAACTCGATAAGCAACCCAAAGACAAAAAAGGGGAAAAGGTGTATATACACTAAATTTACATTAGTATACAAAGGGTTTAACCCAATCCTAGGGATCAATCATAATAAATTTTTAAGTAGATCCCATTTCTAGGATCAGCCAATTTATTCCCTTCATAATCTTCCAACTTGTAGGCTCCTTTTTCTAAAACATGTCACATGATATAAGTACCATGCCACATGGGTTTAAACTTGCCTGCCCCTGGTGGTTCTTTGGCTTGGTCATACAAGAGGACCAAGTCACCCTCAGCATACAACTATGGACATACAAACTTATCTTACTGAACCTTGACACATTTCTTGTTTTCCTCGATAGCCGTAAAGGTGTCCCGACGCTGCTCATCAAGTCTCTCTAGGTGTACAAGGCATCGGTCTAAATCCAAAGTGTTAGGTAGGAGCTCAACTGCCAATTTGAGAGAAGGGATTTCACATTCAATGGGAAGTATCGACTCCACACCGTGTACTAACTGAAAAGGAGAAAAATTGATGGCAGTCTTAACCAAGGTTTGGTATACCCAAAGTGCGGGATATAACATGATGTGCCAGTTGGAATTGCAGCTTCGACTGACGGTTTTTTGCAAGATGGTCTTGAGAGACTTATTGATGGCCTCTACTTTCCCATTTTCTTGGAAGTAATAAGGAGACGATTGATCATGTTTAAACCCTATCTTAGATGCTAGTTCTATCATCATTTCATTTTGAAAATGACAGCCATGATCAGTGACATTCTCACTCGGTATACCAAACCAGGCGATAATTTGTTTGAATACAAAAAACGTTGTAGTCTTCCCATCAGATTTCACGGTAGGCATGGATTCGAACCACTTGGTGAAGTAGTCGACAACCACGATAATGTGTTGATGCCCCCCAACTGAAGTTGGGTTGAAATCAATGAAATCTACTCCCCACTTGGTGAAGGGATTGATGATAATGACTGGGTGAAGAGGGGTTGGGTGCGAGCGCATTTTTCGAGTGAACACCTGGCAGGGGTGACACTTCTTAACCACTTCAATACAATCTTTAAATATGGTGGTCCATAAGTAACTGACTCGCAAGATTGTTTGGGCTGTCGCAAGCCTGGATAGATGACCCCCACAAGCCCCTTTGTTGCAATAATTAAGGACTAACTTGGCTTCCTCGTGAGTTAAGCAATGACGTAAGATACTATCTATTCCTCGACGATACAAAGTGTCATTGACGATTGTATACTTTTCATCTTGGTATCTAACACGTAGTCGATCATATCGCGAGAGATGCTGAGTGAACTTCAATGTTTGAAGATATAAAATAGTATCTCCATACCAGGGGTCGGATGACGAGACGAGGAAAATGTGTTCATCTGCAAACGAATCGACATGAATAATATCTTCATCTAATCGCGGGAAATCAGGCATTAACTCTGCAAAAACTAGTTATTTCTTGGACTTGGCTGAAGCAAAGTCGAGATCAAATTCTTGTAAGATGACAATCCATTTATTATATTTTTCATCTATGATACGTCTAGTGAGGACGTATTGAAATGGATTAATATCGGCAACCATAGTAGTTTTTCAAAGCAATATATAGTGTCGTAAATGTTGGACTGTGTGGACGACAACCAAAGATATATTTTCAACGTGTGAGTAATTACGTTCAGGACCGACTAAATTTTGACTGAGATAGTAGATGACGTGCTCACGGAGCTCATCATCTTCCTGAACTAGAACCACACCAATGGTCTCTTCAGACACGGCGATATACAACAAGTAATCTCTACTGTACTCAGGAGATTTCAACAGAGGGGCCAATACCAAGGCTTTCTTTAAAGCGTCAAAAGACTATTGGGCTCACTCATACTAGATAAACGGGGTGTCTTTCTTCAATAGGCACATGAAACCCTTAGTGATATTGGCATAATTTACAATAAACCAATGCAAAAATTTATCTTTCCCCTGTAAACCTTGAAGCCATCTAATCGTGCGTGAGGGAGGCAACTGAAGAATTGCCTCAACCTTAAGTGGGTCTACCATAATCCCTGTCTCAGAGACTAAGAATCCTAAGAGACGGTCATATCTAACACAAAAGATGCATTTATGAGGATTGAGTTAGATTCTTTAGTAGAAGCATCTTTCAAAAACTAGTTGAAGGTGCATAGCATCATTCACTCTCTTGCGAGAGTGAGCAGGAAGCTCATCGAGGTAAGCTTCAACTATGTGTTTGAGATCATGAAAAGTGAAATTCATGGCTCATTGTAAGGTTTCTCTGGCGTTTTTCAGGTTGAAAGGCATTTTCTGGTATGCAAACATGCCCCAAGGACATATGAATTCCATCTTATGTTGGTCTTTGGGTTTGATATGGATTTGGTTATAGCCTGAAAATCCGTCCATAAAAGAAAATATTTCACTTCCCGCACACTCATTGAGAATCTAAACAATGAAAGGCATGGGAAATTTTATCTTTAGGACAGGCCTTGTTCAGGTCATGAAATTCCATACACATGCGGATGGTTCCTTTCTTTTTATTCATGGGAACGGGGTTGGATACCCATTTGGTCAAGGGAACTGGGTAGATAAAGCCGACATTGCATAGCTTCTCTACCTCTACCTTAATAGTGGGGCCCTTCCTAGGATTAACAGCTCTAAGGCATTGTCGAATGGGTTTATCATCCAGGTAAGTCTTAATCTCATGTTCGAAAATACGGCGGTCGATCCCTGACATCTCTTCATATGACCAAGCGAATACATCTTGAAATTCTTTGAAGAGGTTGGTGTAGATCATAATCTCTTATGATGAACAATCTGCACCTATATTTACATTTTCGATCTTGCCAGGGATACGAGAGATATCGATCTGGATGGTAGGAGAAATACTCACCATATTCCCTTTGACGTAATAGCCATGTGTATCAAGTAGGACTACAACGTGACCGACTATCTCACTCAGGGTAGATCTAAAATCATCTTGCTCAATTCTTTCAAGACTTGGGAGAAAATAAGATCGATGATGCATATAGTCCCAAGGTCTCTCAGAAACATTCATGGCTTCAAGGATGGCTTCATCCAAAGGAAAATTATCATCCAAGAAATCATGTGAAAAAGATAACGAAGTGGACCACATGGGCCTAAGAACTAGATCTTCCTCGATCGTCTGCAAGGGAATAAGATCGGGATCGACAGAAGAGTCAAGGATAGCTTGATATGAAATCTCTGTTGCCGATAGTGGCATAGCCATTCCAACATGCGATTGACCTTCAATCGACAAAGTCGGAGAAGGTAGGGTCCAAGGGTCACTAAAATAAGAAGAGAGGAAAGGGATGGACCTTCTACTAAAGCGAGTGTATTGGACATGGCGTAAATGTTGCGAGTCAATGTCAAGAAGTCAAAAGTACCCATGAGGGAAGAATACATTCCGATACCGATATTCTCAGTTGTCAACTGAGAATTGTTGACCATAGGATTTGATGGTCCAACAAATGCATTCAGGCTAGAGTACACAAAGAATAACTAGTCGATCGTCACAATCTCCTCCTGATGAGGAAAACAAAATGTGCGGAAAATTGACGATACGATGACGACCATAGCATAAGTCCAATTGCGACCTAGTAATAGGTTATAATTGAGAGGTGCATCAACTACCTCTACTTCCACCTCTACCATTTTTGCACCTAACTGGACCGGAAAGGCGGGGAGAATACCATGAGGGTGGAAGGAATGACCATCGAATGCGGTCAACATGGTTGACGAATTTGAAAGGGTTGGAGAACTAATAGCTTTCCAATAGACTAAGGAAATCATGGAAGTGGCAGGACCTTCATCAACGACCACTCATTTGATGGTATATTTAGAATACTCCACGTGGATTTGGAAAGCCACATGGTAGGGTAAGTGAGGCTTCACATCCGTGACATCAAATTTGATGATCTTCGAGCCACTAGGTTCTAGAGCTCCTAAGGCAAATAGTAAGGCATTCCTCTATGATGGACACATCTGGAGTACCTCCAAAGCAGACATCGCACAAGGTGTTTGGCCCAGATCCTTAACAATAAAGTAGTTCTGGGAAGCTCTAGCATTAGGG
Source organism: Picea mariana (assembly GCA_032191745.1). Taxonomy (NCBI): domain Eukaryota; kingdom Viridiplantae; phylum Streptophyta; class Pinopsida; order Pinales; family Pinaceae; genus Picea; species Picea mariana. Next base: position 167,161 of record JASDQU010105869.1, read on the forward strand.
TTATGGGTAGAGCGCTTGAATACTCCTTTTGAAATACGAGGTAGTGGCTCCGGTTTCTCGATCTATAAATTCATCTCTGGGGGTGGAGGAGGATCTTCTAGGATGGTACTATCATTTGAAGAGCCGTAATCTCGAGAGCGAGTGGCTATATTTATTTTTGCATCGACCATATTGATACAAACACGGTAGCCATCTTGCGATGGTGGGTTTTGACTCCCACCAGGCTCATTTTCGGCATTCAAAGAACTCGAGGCTAAGTGTTGGTTGTGAGGAAAAGGATTCGTTAGAACAATGGGTGGAAGATTTAAAAGCCTCACAGCCTCTACAATTTTGGGGCATAAGTGTGTAAGGTGATCATACGTACAAAGTTTACGAGGAAACTTAACCTTACACTTTTCTTTCATGCCCTCTGCAACATTATTGTTCTTTTTTCCATTATTATTCTTGTCCTTGGGTTTATTATTCCCACCTCTATGATTATTTCAACCTTTCTGTTTATTCCCATCTGGATGCTGGTCAGTGTTTGGGTTTTTCGACGACTGCATGGAATGTACATCCACTGATTGGGTGGGTTTTGTGAGGGAAATCTCCTTACGGACTAGCAAATAGGGTTAGACTTTGCATGCAGATATGACCTAGAGAAAATCCACTTTCTACCTTCATCCCCAAACTTAAATCCCATTTCTTTTTAGTAAATGCAATGGCTAGATCAACCTACCTCATTCTGGGCATTTGATGTCGATCCCTTGTCATACTTGATTACTTGTTCGCAGTTCTCCTTTCCAATGCTGACCTGCATACAAGACAAGAAACAACTACACATGCATACTACCTATAGAATAACGGGTTAGAAATTCAAACGTGTACTTAGCAAATTATGAATAACTCATGAATTGGGACGGGAAAGCACTTTCTTTATTACTTTGAATGAGTCAACTTACAAAAGTTGAGACCGGCCACTGCTCCGCGAACCTGATTCTGGGCTCCTCTTCAACTATCCTCCAACTTCTTTTCTTTGTATCTCCTTTGGCACAAGGAAAGGATAAAGGGTTGGGACAGTGGGAATATGCAAATGGGCAAAGTTTGTTTGCTATATTTTTCCTCCTTGTAAATGGGACCCCTACCCCTTCTTTTATAGGCTAGAAGGAGATAGGTATTTGGACGAACCCTTAGCCATGCATGGCCGGGAGTTTCAGTTAACTCACCCATAGCTTTTGTGTTCCATCGACAACTTTCCTTTTTTCATGCTTTTTTCAGTCCACGTGGGATGTCTTAGCTCAGGCAGTGTATACACATGTGCAGTAATGGAGTAGGGCGCGTGGGCCTTTATAAAATAGGATTTTCAAAGAGTTGTTCAGCAGTGCTTTGGCAAAGAAGGGATATGAGATGGCCCGATGCCAGGTAAGTAGGTATGGTGCAATTTAGGGTTGTAACATATGCCCCCTAATGTGTGAGGTCAAAAGAGCATCTGATGGCCGAAATACATTACCAATCTTTACTGACGTGCCGAACGATTGGGCCCAAGGATCAGGAACCGGGAGGTGCCGTCTACAAAATAACAAATGTCTCACCGAGGTGAGCATACCCATGCTCGGGATAAAATAGAATCATGGATACCAATCAAATACATTGTAGATCCATGTTACATAAAGAGTATCCATGAACAATACACAGTGAAGCTACATCTCGAAATCGAAAAGATATACATATAGAGTATCTATCTTCTAGAAGCTGATTTGGCCTTATTGCTAGAAATGAGGCCTTCAGAGCTCGAGCAACAACTTCAAAATCTTCAAAACTCGGGTAGGAGTGTAATATGAGTGTACGACTACACTACCCAGAGGTCTTCGATGGCTCGTCAGTCATGGACTAGATAATCTTGATGATCAGACTGAAGGCTTCAGTGATTTTGAACAAGGATTTGATTGGATGTTCAGGATGGTCAGGTATGAGGGCAAGAGACAAATTGTAGAGGGGGCTAACTCAGGCTTGGTGAAAAACTTCCCTTGGACAATAGCACGACAAATGATGAGACTTAGGCAGCATGGCATTAATCATAAGTCTACGAAGCAGGAGGCAACACAAACTCTCCATATGTTTAGAAGGATAACCAAACGGTGGAGGACACAACTCTATATATCAAGAAAAAGCTTCCTAAGGTTGTACTACATCCCATAGTCTGATGAACAAACGAACATATGTGCTTTATCCAAGGGCGACTCATTATGATACCAATAAAGAAAATGCTTTTTCCTTCCTCTTTTTGGGGTATATTTGATTTTTTTTTTTTGTCCTTTTCAATAATTTTGGAAAAAGAATTAAGGAATATTACATTACAAAGGAGGAACGAGTGTTGCAAACATACAAGTTCAAGGCACAAGGACAAGACTGATGTTCAAAATAATGATACTCGGGAAAAATCCCCCAAGGGCCAAGGGTGTTAAAACGTAGAAGCAAATTGTTACAAGGCTGACATATAAGGTATGCAAACACGGTTAACAAAACACACAATGGTAACATCCTTCGATGTAAGTTTAATGAGCCCAGGGAAGGTAAGATCGGTGGTTTTTCATGTTTAGAAAGTCTGAAAAAACATAAAAGGAGACTCTGTTGGGGTACCTTTTTCGAAGATAGTCTAGTCGGTTCGAAAAATGGGTAAACTACCACCGATAAGACGTTGATTCAAAACCATTTTAATGAGTGTGAAAAGGACAAGATCACTCGGCTATTTTTTCATTTTTAAGGAGTCTGAAAAAAGATTAATTATGGACTCCATCAGGAATGTTCTTCTACACCAATTTAACGAGTGTGAAAGAATAAGGTCACTTAGTGATCTTTTCAATTTTAGGGAGTCTAAAAAGAGCTTAACTATGAACTCCATGGGGGTTCCTTCTTCATAAGTTTAGTCCCTCAGGCCCGAAAAATGGATAAACTTATACTTGAGAGTACTCTTCTATAGGGATGAAGTTCCATAGAGTATACCTTTCTTCGTACAGTTGACCGTCCAAACCGAAAAAGGGGTAAACTACCACCGGACAGATGTGACTTCAAATTTTAGTTTAATGAGCGTGAATGGCCACAAGATCGCTCGACAATCTTTCTATGTTTAGAGGGTCTGAAAAGGGATTAAAAGAAGACCCATTATTTTTTGGGAGTCTTGAGGGTGAGGTTAAGAGTGAAGAAGAACCATGCAAATGAGGCTCAAACTCATATTCAAGAAAAACTGCAAGGAATCCCGAGCCTATAGTGTTGTGGAGACAGCAAGAATAACATAATGCAACCAGGATCTACCTAGGGAATCCATGTTTCAGTAGGATCTACCACCAAGTTGTGACACTTCTAAAGCATATATGATGGTTTTGTATCACAATCTTATGGGATCGATCCTATGGCAAATGAAAAACACAACGAGATACAAAAATCAGGGTAGAAACCTAACCTATGTGCTCAAGTTGATCGTCAGAAAAATTTTCATGGATCGTCAAAATTACTCAAAACTCCCAAAAACTGTCCCAATACTCGATCAAATCCCTCCGATGCAACTCCTGAATCACTCTAAATGGTTTTTGGTATAAAGAAATTGATAAAGGAGGCCAAAAAAGTGACAAAAAGAGGCCAAAAAGTCTATAAATAGAAGCTAGCAGCTCATTATCACCATTGCTGATTTGAAAATTGACTCTGGAGCCAAAAGACCCCCTTTTATAAAAAGGGTGATTCTGGGAGCTACAGTGGACGAAACAAACTTCCGTCTGGACCAAGTAAGTACAAACTCCCCTATCTAGCTATTCAATTCTTTATTTTTGCTTTGCATTTCATTTTTTGGGCGGGCGTTGACCTTTAAAAGGTCATCTCTAGGTCCACGCGGGATGTCTCTGGATAGGCCGCGTGTACACTCGGGTAGGGTAAAACTTGCCTGTGTGGACCTCCCTTTATATAAAAAAAAATAAAAAATAAAAAATAAAAATTCAAAAAGCACTCACCCACCCTCCGAAACCTTGCTGTTTTGGTAGGATGTATGTCCACTGGAGGGAAAGGGAGCATGAAGAAGTTGGTGAGTTGGTTGTAGAAGATCTGAATGATGTGGCCACGTTAATGCAATGTGGTTTGTTAAAGTTCTTCCTATGTCCTTTTATGCGGGCGCAACCGAGGTTACTGAATGCCTTGGTTGACTATTGGCACCCTGATGCAGAGGCTTTTATGCTAGAGGGACAATCACTGGTACCCACTGTTATCGCACGGTTTGTAGGAAGGGTTCAGGTAGCTTGAGTCAAGGCTTAAAACCGGTGTAACAGGAGCTTCCCCACCCACTGTCACCTTTATGGGGAGATCTTTCTATTTAGGAGGGCTAGTCCAAGGGAGACGTCCCTATGTAATCTGGGTTAAAGAAAGGGCAAACGGGTAATGGCAAGGATAAGAGTGTCCCTTCACAGATTACTGCCAATGAGATAGTCAAAGAGAAAGATCCACTAATGATGCACCTGTTTGCGAGACAAGACAAATAAAATAGAAGGCGTGCTTTTGCAGTGGGTTAGTACTTCATAATATCAATGACTATCCTTCAATACATATATGAGAAAATTCTATTATTGACAAAGTCAATGATGGCTAAACAAAGGCAAAGATTTATATTACTTCTTCAATAAAGCATAAGAGGCAATGATCATTCAATGTTCACAATTAAACCTTGTATTATATCATTAATGCAATAAATATTCCAAATCAGCTCATATACATAACGTTGCTGCGTCACCTATATTGTTGCTGCAATAGGTATGACGTCAGCCTTAATAATAAGTCACTTTGAAAGGGAAAGAGCACAACGTTTTACCAAACAAGCTTGTACAAGTAATCAATGGCTCAAAAACTATCAAAGGAGATGGCAAAAGTCACAACGTTGCAGGTATAAACAAGAGATCCAAACATGTGACTTCACCTATATCAATTATGTTGTCTGCAGTTTAGGGTTAGCTAGCCAAGGAGTGACGTTTTGACAAATTCAACCAGCAAAAAGGAAATAAAACTCCACGGCTATGATAAGATGACAAGGCCGCACCTTTCTATCCAAACAAAAGTTAAAATCGGCAAGACATCATCTTTATTAGGGTTAGCAAAGAAAAGGCTAGGGTTAGACGCTAGGTTAGTTAGGGTTTCAAATTGAAGTTAGTTTGAAAGAGTTTAAGGCATAGCAAGCTCAAGAATACTTCTAGACTAGTGCCTTGGGTTAATGGAGTCAAATGAGGTAAGGATAATAGCTTGGGAGGCTTAAAATCAAAGACAAGAGAATTAGGGTTTGGTGGTGTTGCTATGGCAAGGCCACCAAACCAAAACCCTAAGGAGAAAAAGGCTTACCTAGGTGTAGCTATGGCTAGGCCTAAAGATTTCTCTTGTTTCTTTGAGACTTGTTTGACAAAATGGCTAGCTTAGGAGCATAAATC
>JASDQU010105870.1:5032-23083 GCA_032191745.1 Picea mariana
CTCTATTTATGATAAAGAGATGTTGGCCAGCATGCATGCATTGGCCAAATTTCGGCACTATCTAGTGGGCAATAGGTTCAAGGTCAAGACAGATCACAACAGCCTCCAATTCTTCTTGGAGCAGAAGGAACTGAACGACAGACAACATAAGTGGGTGAGTAAGATCTAGGCCTACGATTTTGAGATTGAGTATGTGAAGGGGAAGAACAATGTGGTAGCCGATGCTCTTTCTAGGATGCCCCCTACCCTATCTTTGATGGACATATCGGAAGACTGGAAGAGTCTTCTATTGGTAGAGTATCCCAAGAACAAGTTTGCTTGCGAGGTTCTGGATGGACAGGTTATAGATGACAGGTACAGAGTGGTGGATGATGTCATCTACTACAAAGACCGAATTTATTTGGTTCCAGGTTCACACATCAGACAGAAGATCATGCAGGCAGCCCATGACTCACAATTAGCAGGACACCAGGGTTCCTGAAGACTTACAGGCAGGTCAGGGAGAGGTTCACTTGGAAGAACCTCAAGGGAGACATACTAAAGCACGTTCAAGAGTGCGGAGTTTGCCAGCGGAACAAGGTGGAGCACACCCATCCGACCGGATTATTACAACCATTGCCCACTCTAGATCAGAAATGCTAAAGAATCTCCATGGATTTCATCACTGGGTTACCCAGGGTGCAGGGGAAGGATTGCATTTATGTCATGGTGGATAGACTCACCAAGTTTTCCCACTTCTTCGCTATTCCTTTAGACTACTCAGCAGCACAGGTGGCCAAGTTATTTTTCAGAGAGATTTTCCATTTGCATGGGTTGCCCAAAACCATCGTCAGTGATAGAGACAACAGGTTCATGGGAGGTTTTTGGCAGGAGCTTTTCAGGTTGGTAGGTACCGAGTTGACACCGAGCACTAGTTACCACCCGCAGACTGATGGACAGACAGAGATCGTGAAAAAATGGGTGGAAGGTTATTTGTGGAACTACATTTCTGGGCAGCAGAGAGCTTGGGTGAAGTGGTTACACCTGGGGGAGTACTGTTACAATACCACCCATCACATGTCCATTGGCATGACCCCTTTTCGGGCACTCTATGGCTATGAGGCCATGACTTTTGCAGATGTTGTATTCAGTGACAGTAGGGCACCGAAGGCCAGAGATTGGATACAGGACAACCAAGATATTCTGAGAGCTTTGAAGGAGAACATGAGGACGACCCAGAATCAACAAGAGATGTATGCGGACAGGCATAGGACCGAGCGCTCGTTCGAGGTTGGAGATTTAGTGTTCCTGCGATTACAACCATACTGACAATCTAAAATTAAACAGAAGGAGGCCGAGAAGCTCAAACCTCGCTACTATGGGCCCTACAGTATAACTCGGAGGGTGGGGCAGGTTGCATACGAATTAGAACTACCGGAGGGGAGCAAGATTCATAATGTGTTTCACGTATCATGTCTTAAGCAGGTAATAGGAAAACAGGTGGTTTCCTCACATGAGTTACCCCCTTTGGATGACGAGGGACGGTTGGCCACAAACCCCGAAGAGATTTTATAGGTACGAGAGAGGAAGCTCTGTAACAGGGTGGTCAAGGAATTTTTGGTGAAATGGAAGGATCTACCTATGGAGGATGCTACTTGGGAAAACGAGCAGGTGTTACAATTTCTAGGTTTGAAGTTGCTTGAGGACAAGCAAATTTGGGCAGGGAGGACTGTAATGTCCCATTTTTCCTAGGCAGTCAGAATACCGTGGTGGTTTACACAATTTCCCGTAAACCATTAGACGGATGAGCTAGGGAAATGATATTGGTAAAGTCACTTTCAAATTATAAAGTGAAACTTAGGAAAAGTGAGTTTATTAATATTAAACCCCTCTTTGAGGGTATTTCTCTCCAAATATTAATTAAATGAATATTTTAATGGAGAAAAAGAAAAGTGAGAGAGTAAAAGGACGGTTGAGGGTTTGGAAAAGACATTATTGACTATTCATTTCAAAAATTGAGTTTTGGGAGAAGAGCTCGGTGAGAAAACGAGGGTTTCAACTGGAAACCCATTTCGGCACTCGGATTCGGCAGTGAAACTATCTGTCCTAGCCGGGAGATTGGGGAAGCCATTCTGACTTTTCATTTGCAGGTATTGGCATTGTGTTTTCGAGGATATTTATTGGAGAAGATTTTCATTTTCAGATCTGAGAAGAGAGAGGGCATTCTTCTTTGGCACGTGGGAAGTATTGGGCGTTTTTCCTTGAGCTGGGCGCGTCCTCCTTCTCTCTGCTGCGTGTTGTTCCCTGTGGGTGAGATATGCACCATCAAAATCATGTTATCCTTGTCTAGGTGTGATCTTGAGTGGACAAATTCCTGTTAGGCGACATTTAGTGGCTGCGTGTTGATTGGCTGGCCGTTTTATCTCATTTACAAGTGCTGCGTGTGATCAAAGGGATTGCGTGGAGGCAAAAAAGGGGATTTCTGCTGGTCAACCTCCCTTGGTTGGTTGTTCCTTGCATTACAGAGAGGTATATCTCTGAGTTTGAGCTGCCATCTCACTCAATCAGACAACATAATAATTATCACCTGAGTCACCCCCCTTCATCAACTCGTGGGGGTAGTTTTTGGGTATTTTCTCATGGCTGTGAATGGTTGAAGGTTCCTAGCTATCTATAGCAGATATCTCCTTCATCTTTGAGAGGTATTTCTACCTCAATTTTTGATTGTCATTGGTTCAACATTCATATTTAAATAAAATAACAGTCGGAATAGTAAAATGGTTCATTTGAATGTGAATGTTTTGCATTATCATTTTATGGGTTTGTCTTAATATTGGAACAATACATTTGGCACTTCACCGGGGAGGTATAAGGAGATAGAAAACCAATAAAACAACAAACAAAAAAAAGAAATCTACTGCAGTCCATTCAAATTTCATCTGCAGCCATCAATTACAGAAGTTTGCAGAGTGTTTGAAGAAAGTCCAACACCAAACTAAAGGAGTTTTTCCCACTTTCACAACCTAGAATATTTCAGACAAACACAAACTTAAAAAATTTCAATGTTGGCCCCATTCACAGGTCGCTCTGCAGGGGGTCCAATTAAAAAATAATTTCCACAAATTACAACCTTGTAATGGAATGAGGGAATTGTATAGGATTAGGGACATTCCTCCTAATTAGGTTTTACATCAATTACAGGTACAATTACCTAAATCCTTATAACAAATTTGTGCCTTGGGTAGTCCACCTATGATATAATACTATGATAATCATACACCTGAGAGAAATTGAAGAAAAATATAAGCTAGATTTTAGGGAACAAGGTAGAAGAGTTTAGCTACCATGGATATCAGACAAACAAGGGATACTAACAAAAAACCAAAAATAAATCAAACCAAGATATCCGTAAAGACAATCTAAGGAAGAGATAAAAAAGAGTTGAAGGTCCTCCCTGGAGGAGTCACCATTCCATCGATGGAAATTTTGGTATGGTGAGTACTAATTTTTCCCAATTGTCATATCATGAGGATACTAGTGATAAAAAATAAAAGAATACAAGTTTTACTAAATCAAGTAGAGAAATTGATAGATAATCTAAATTAGGTTTTTGGAGAAATGGAAATAAAGGAACTTCTAAAGTGCTCATGTTGAAGAGTATTCCAAGCATGATTGAGATGGAGGAATAAGATGAGGAGGAAGATAAATCCAAGTTAACACACACATAAGAAAAGAAAAACACTTTCATTACACTATAGCAGCAATACTTTCATTACACTATAGCATCAAAACCGTAGATCCAACTCACTTAAATAAGATAAAAACCCTTCTAACCTATTTTTTGATTTGATCCAAAACAAATGCACAAAAAACAACATTCCAATACAAGAAGAAAAAATTACATCAATAGATCCATTCTTTTTAATGATAAAACATTTTCAAATCAAGTATGAAGGAGGGCATTGTATCAGATTAGGGTTCCTCCTAGGGTTTTACATCAATGATAGGTACAATTACCAAAATCCTAACAATTTTGTGCCTTGGGTGCTCCACCTATGATATACTATGGTTTTTTCAAAGGGAGAGTGGTAATGTTCGAGTTTGACTTTATAAAAGGGCATTACACAAGCATGATTCTTATTTAGGCACGATTGCACTAGTTTCAAGGGAAAATATGCATGAGTGTATTTAAAGAAGGAAAATTAATCATTTTCCAAGTTTATGAGATAAATTAGGATCCTCCAAGCCAAAAGGACCATTGTGAATGTATTTTGGATATACCATTGTTCATTACATGCATCATAGTTATCATTGTTCATTACATGCATCATAGTTATCATTGTTCATTACATGAAGTTTTGTTTCAAGCCTTCCATCATATTTGTCAAATAATCTACTAGTTCTTCATCTCCTTCCCTATTTTACAATCCTTAATTCTCCATCGCTTTGAACCATTGGTCATTGTTTCTGGAAAGTTAAGAAGAAGATGTTATAGGAACGACGAACATGTTCATTGAAACAACCTCGTCGTAATACGATGATAACGATGATGCCAAATACGATGATGGATAACTTCATCTCCTTCACAATTAGGTTCTAATTTTGTTGTTTTATTGTCAAACTCTTTGTGTGAGTTGTATTTGAGTCTCGAAACCCTCCCATATCGTCGACACATACATATACTATAACCATGTCAAATTGCAATGCAAATAAGCACAAACTAAAAAAAATTCAATGTTGGCCCCATTCACAGGTCAGTCTGCACGGCGTCAAATTAAAGAATAATTTCCACTAATTGGTAATTAATGGACAACCTTGAAAATTGTTAGACGAACCAAAGTTAAAATTGGAGATGATGGTATAAACATGAATGAGCTTCTCTTGGTTTCAAGAATAATATATTCTCTACTAAACAAGGCCAACCACATGAAGGTGGAAGCTCATATGGCCCCTCCCCCTCTCACATCACTCTCAATTCTCCAATACCTAATTTATCTACTATAAAATATTTGAAATAAACATCGTAAGAATCAAGAATAGAAACTTATAAGAAAACTGCAAACATTTAAGGTAAATGAAAGAGAACAAATCAACTGAAAACATATAAATACATACCTCCTGCATTTCAACATTTCGATATCATTAATATTCTCCTAGTTCATCCAACTCAACATCTGTATCATCCGCTTCAAAATTGATGTTCTAAGGATTGGTCATATCAACATCATCATCAATGTCATCATTTCTAATCATATCATCATCGATATCATCATCAGGAAAATTGTCTCCTACATTTGGTTCCACTTCTTCAAGTTCTTCATCTAAAACATTGTCGATATTATCTTCATCCAAAACATTGTCTAGAACATCTCCTTCAACTTCTACGACATCTTCGTCTGACACATGAACTAACTTCTCCTCTACATGATCTTCTTATTCAATATCATCTTCTTCTGCTACATTATACTTTACCGGCCTTCCTCTTTGATCATATCTAACAACATATGACCAACCCCCTCTACCTGTAACCTCTGAGTAAAATACATGTTCACATTGTCTTGGAAGAACATAGGCCTTTGATCCTGGCTCAACATTCCTTGTATTAACCATGGTCAATCCATTAGCATGCTGATTAAAAATTCTATTGGGATCACGCTCATTCATTCGTAGCCTATACCATTTGACGTCAGAAATAACTAATTTAAAGGATTTAAAGTCGCACTCAAGTATATCATCCAAAAATCCATAGTATCGATTTTCAGAGACTTCTGGATGTCTGTCACTTCTAGAGGATACATTAGTAACCTGAAATACTACAATTATCCCACTATCAGAAGTTTTCATCTTTTCATCCAACTTTTTGTTGCGAAATTTGCGACCATTGCACCACATAGCCTTGTGGTGTTTCAATTGAAATATGTCAGACACATAAAAAATGCATTGTCAATTGACAAACATATTTATACTTGGAAATTATGCAAATTTATAAGAAAAAAAAAACGCACCATATACATCAATATAATATTTAAAAATACTAAATAGTATGGATGAATATGTTTGTCTGTTTATCTTTTAAACCATATGCTAAATCAATTTCCCTCTGTGTAAGATTGGTATCCCCTTTACATTCAACTTCTTTGACCAATGTAGCCACACCAAACCATAATAACCTACCATTATTAGATTGTATACATCGTTCAATCCATACCTTCATCCAATCAAGATTGTTTGCAATGTATACATGTATTGAATCTCACTCTTGACCAATTGTATTGAAATAAAAAAATATTTCACATATAATCGGTTACCATGGTATACCTTCATAATAATGGATTATGGAGGAAGACTAAAACTTAAATAAGTATGATATACATAAAAACAAAAAGTTAAATGTATTATAAATTTCCACCATCTATTTACATGTCACTTTCCTCATTCTACCTTTTCCCAATAGGTGTTTCCCTTCAAATTTGTTGATGGAGTTGACATCCAAAATGTGATCCACAAAAATACTTGCATCTATTTTAGGAACATATTGAGTAATATAAACCATGGTTTTTGATATACCATATATCCCTCTACCATAGAACCCTCAAGATGTGCTCTTTGTCTAACCAAAGCCTTCAATGATTTCAAGGGCCTCTCAACCATACACATTGATCTTGTGTGTACATGTCCACACTTTTCAATCTCCTCAACTTGGTGTACAAGGTTGTGTTCTTATACATTGAAAAATGCCAGAGGTAGATACTTTTTCATTTCACACATTAGACGAGGAATTTGTAACCTCCAATACTTTATATCTTCTTTATAGATTTCTTTAGATGACAACCATCTACAAATGATGCAAGCAAATCAAATGTTTCAACAAAAAAGTATATAGTACTACATTACAAGTAAAACACATGCAGTGAAATATAAGTTGTACAATGAATTGAAAAAATTACACTTTGCATATAAATCGTCACTTACCTCATGTACTTTCCAAGATCATATATAACTTGTTTGACATTGTTGTCAAAGTTGTCTGGGAGAAATAGAGGTAGAACATACTGAACATGAAAAATGAATCATTATTTAGTCCCAAATTAGTAGATTAAAAAAACACGAACAAGATGTTTCACCAATATAGAAATATATACAACAAAATAATTACCTTAATCAAGGTATGCCAATCATGAGTTTTTACCCCACCTAATTCACCTTTCTTTGTAAGGATATTCTTTTTGTTTGAAGAAAATCCAGTGGGAAATTTAATTTTTTCAATAACCTCTTTTACATCCTTGCTTTGTTGCTCTGTCAATAACCATGGAAGGGCACTTATATTTTATCTGTCCACGTCACTATTTGAATGAATCACACTTTGAATTGCATGATTGGCCTCCTTAATGTAATTACAAATCTTGACAATTTTTTCTTTGTCACTCCTTCCATCTAAGATTCACCATAACATTTATGTTACATTCTTCCTGATGTGCATTGTATTGAACAAATGACCAATTTCTAGGTGCTCATAGTAGGGGATCCTAGTAAATTGTATGAGATAACTTTTCATTCCTCGTGGAAGTGCCCCATTATCAATGCCTTCATGACGACCTTCAAGGTGAAGCATATAAATTAAAGATATTACACCAATACTTGTCAATTAGTACAATGAACAAAATGCAATAAAAAAATAAAATATTACAAACACTTCATGTATGATACATAGACGATTTGATCCAATATACCTTGACAATTTCTATTATATTGCAATTGCCATAGACGAGGTGTCATTCTCTGTGGTTTTAATCCATTATCTTCTTTACCATTGAAAAGAAGTTTCTCAGCACTTCGATACATACGATTCTTAGAGAGGAAGTTCCTATACTCATCAAACACCTCCTTTCCTAAACTTCTTGAACGACAAGATTTCATCTTAGGACCACAAACTGGACATGGAAATTTACCCTTTGTTTGAATACCTTCAAGAGATGGATTAAATTTTATATCAATTGTTCGAAGTATGTTTAATGAAGAGATTATATAAAAAACATGCATGATATGAACTTCATAAAATTAAATGCTATTAAAGTGCACTGTAACATCATAACATACCACATAAATGTGTTAGCCCCGGGGCATGGTGAATTGTCCATACATGCATTGCATGGAATTTAAATTCCATTTGCACACCTACTGGTCTAGAGATATCATACATAGTGATGCCCTTCCATAACTCTAGTAACTCGTCAATAAGAGGCTCGATATATACATTCATATATTTGACTTGGTACTTACCTAATTGATTTAACATACAATGCATAATTACTACATATATGAGTAAATAAAAAAATATCAAACATAATTATAAGATCACATAATTGAAAATATATGAGTAAATAATAAAATATAAGACATAATTATGAAACAAACAAGACAAATGAGATGTTGCCCTGTTAAAAAAAACAATTCTAAGCAAATACCTGGAACAATCATTGCCAGCATTATGTGCTCCTTCTTTATTGACATCCATGGAGGAATGTTATTGTTGATAACAAAAAGAGGCCACACCAAGTAAGTAGATCTGAGCTCTCCAAATGGATTGCCACCGTCAACTGCCAATGAAAGCCTAAGATTACGAGGTTCATCTTTAAAATTTGGTCATATTTCCTCTATCTTCTTAAATGCAGATCCATCGGCAGGCATTCGAAGAAGAACATATTTACTTCTATTCTTTGCATGGTAATCCATAAACTGTGCTATGATTTTGCACCTGGAAAATAGTCACAAACGTGGAATTATGGGAATATAACGAAGAACCTTGTGAGGAACCTTTTTTGTTACTTGATCGGTTCGATATATACTAATTTGACATTCCAGGCATTCTTCTTTCAACGCATGTTCTCCATAATACAAAATATGATCATTAGGACATGCATGAGTAGCTTGATACTCCATTCCAATATATTTCATAATGGCATGTAAATATTGATATGTGTGGCATAAAACATTTGACGGTGGTAACAAAAATTCACCTAACAATCTACAACATAAAAAATCAATATTAGTTAATGTAAAGAATATTAATCGTACATATTGCATCCAAATTTTACAGTTGATCGACTAATAATAAAAATATAGGAAAAATGAAAAAAAATTATCATCATGTACTAAGTTTGACAAAATATATTACATAACTTAGCAGTTGTGTTACAAAAGTGTTTGACAAACCATTCATAACCTTTAAGTTCACCAACAACAATATAGCAGAGAGAAAACTTGTTTTGGAGCCTTCAACAAGAGGTTGACTTTCCTTCTCAAGTACAAGTATATCAAAACTACCATCAAGCTAGTCGTCATCATCATCCATTCCAACATTATTAAATGTCTCCTGGATCAATATATTTGTCCCATCTTCTTCAACTGTGTTATTAGCATCAACATCTTCCTCCATAGGATCATTAACTTGATCTTCAATATTCACTCCATGTTTCTGAACATGCGCTTGTACAAACACGTCTTCCTCCACGGGAATTTCCCTAGGGCGTCGTTCCTTTATAATTGCAAACAATCAAGTAATATTGGTGTATATAACAAATATTAAAATGATACAAACATTTACAAATATAATATAGGAAAACAAAGACAACAAAAACAAAGACATTCAACCAGTGTGGCATCTCCACTTTCCATTAGTGATTTCTGTTTAAAAACCCTTAACTTGGCCTAACCCGTTAATCCATAACCCTAAACCTCTAACCCCTACTTCCTAAAACCCCATTAACCTCTAAATCCCCTAGCAGGACCTAATCCCCCTAAATCTACCTTAACCCCTAACCCCTTAACCCCTAAGCCCTAATCTTTCCTTATTAACCCTTAAACAGTTAAAAACTTAACCCCTAACCCCTTACACCCTATACCCCTAAACCTTAAAACCCTTAACCAACACTCAACCACACCATGGTTTCTCATTCCATAGAAAGAACATAGATAATAATATCAATATTGGAATTCCTTATGGCCTCTCTTCTTGCAACAAAAATAAATCCACCATGGTAATTATCTCCTAAAATACCATGGAAATTATAGCCAAAAAACATTCATGGATGTGAATAACAACTACAACCATTGGTATATGATTGTATGCCCTCACTATTAGATGGTGTTATGCCCAACTGGGAGTTGATGGTCCTACCCCACTAGTATATGATGACACCATACAATCAATACATCGAAAAATGTGTCACGACATACCATCATTTGTGTCAATTGGAGCACTTCTTCTTATGTTTGTGGAAGCAACTCCTTTGGAAGTGGGAATTCCAACAAGGTCAAAGCATTAGGTATTTTTCATCTTGGTTCCTTGCATTGGGTCAATTGTGTGGAATATCCAAACAAGCATCATGGAATTCTAAGTGATGAAAATAGTTAACAAGTTTCCCCAAAACACACTCTGCATACATTTTCCTCAAGAAACGTAGTGGGATTTCCCTATTGTTATGAGGTCGCACATTAAAAACCATGTATTACATATCCATCAAATTATCAATAAATGGTTGATTAGTTCACCATTTGATAGATATATGAGGTATGATAGTGTTTGGGATTTAACCTATATGAGGGCCTATGAAAAGGAAAAATATGTCCTCTAGTTTTTTACTCTTTAGTTCTTTTCTTGCAATATTGTCCAAACCATCTATGCATTTAGGATAAATATTCTCTCTATAAGAGGTAATATTGATAATGCCTTCATTTGCTTAAGTAATTATATCAACGATTTCATCTAAAATTTGGGCAAGTAAGCATCCAAGTGGGTATATATATATATATATCAACATTCTTAGGTTGGCTATCACTCTATTAGGATTTTTGCATTATATTCCATTGATGGGGGGGAATTGCCTTGGGGGTTTATGTTATGAATTTATAGGTTTGAGATTTTGGCAACCATTTCTAACAACTACAGTGAGATATTAAAAAAAAAATGTAAATGAATGTAAACCAAAATTCGACAATAAACATTAATTTGAAAGAATAATAAATGAGCTTTATACCACCTACCTTGTAGAGCTTACTACCCACCAATAATTTCATAGCTCAATGGTAATTTCTTTAGATAATTTGAAATCCACGAGCTTATAGAAGTGTAATATCCAAAATAGTGGTTGCATTTTGGGCTTAGCAATGAGGGAAAAATACATGGAGGATATGAAGAATGAAGTACACTAGTGGGAACGAATTCTTTTTATTTTATAGCAAAGGAATTCTTATTCATCCCTTTTGCATACAATTTTTTAATGAAATAAAAAATGCACACGTATTTTAGTGAAGAAAAATATTAGGTTTTCTTGTTTGACCGAGGTTCTCATAAATTTTGATTATTGTGAGCAAATTGTAATGTTGAAACATTGTTGTTCTCATTAATCACCATGTGGCCAATGCATTTCACACTTCACACTTGAAACATTGTTGTTCTCATTAATTATGTTGTTTGATTGTCGAATTTTTTGTGTGAGTCGTATTTGAGTCTCGAAACCCTCCCATACCATCAACACATGCATATACTATAACCATGTCAAATTTCATTGCATACAAGCACAAACTTAAAAAAAATCAACGTTGGCCCCATTCATAGGTCACTTTCCCTGGGGTCAAATTAAAGAATAATTTCCACTAATTACAACCTTGTAATGGTGCCATTATCATGAGTACACATAGGCCAAATATTTCATTTATAGGGTCTATGTGGTGGTTTTAGACCCTGTGCATGGTTTGGGAGTCCTAAAAGCGTATTTTATGCCTTAAGACATTTACAGTTCCTTCTCATACCATGTCCATGACTTGGAGAAGCATACCCCTTACACCCTATACCCCTTAACCTTAAACCCCTTAACAACTAAACCATACCCTAAACCCTAATTAAAATCTACATCCTATGTATATTTCTTCTCTTCTTAACTTACTCTCTATTTGTTCATGTTTACGTAGAATATATCCATAAAGAAAAAATGATACATTATTTTTCTTCTACATTTAACATATAAATGTTTACAAAAAAATCTGCAATATAAAGACATATAATGAATAACTTACCAAGGGGCTATATTCATGCCCGCCTTCAAGGTGTACATACTCACTACAATGTCTTTTGGTTATTTTTATTAAAAGTCCGTATACTTCTTCTCTTCTTAACTTACTCTCTATTTGTTCATGTTTACGTAGAATATATCCATAAAGAAAAAATGATACATTATTTTTCTTCTACATTTAACATATAAACGTTTACAAAAAAATCTGCAATATAAAGACATGTAATGAATAACTTACCAAGGGACGATATTCATGCCCACCTTCAAGGTGTACATACTCACTACAATGTTTTTTGGTTGTTTTTATTCAAAGTCTCCTTCTATAATAGTCCCTGCATTTTTTACAAGGGAAATAACATTTTCGATCACCCAAAGCCTCGACCAATGCATATCTCAAGTCTCGGCCTTATCCTCCTGGAGGAATGTTATGTGACATTTTTCCTTACAAAACTTTCATTGATGATCATTATCTTAAAAAATCAACCTCTGTAGTTTAACTATTTATAATGCAATTAACAAAATAAATATTTTTTGTATTATGACCTAAAAATATCTCTTATAACCTCTGCAAACCATCACTAGTATTGGAACAACGTCTAACGTCTTTAATATTTCAAACTTTTTAAATTATATATCACTTTTTTGTCGGACTTTCGACGATTGTTGACCAAAGAGACGTTGCTTAACAGACAAAAATATTGACTTTGTCAATAATTGGTAAGCAAATCATTGAACCTACAAACTGTCGGATATCCGACATTAAGTAACCTATAATCGTCGGATATCCGATGCTAAAGACCATGTCATCGAATAGTCGACAAACATTGGGATTTTTTTTTTAAAAATACAAAAAAAGCAAGTAAAATCTGATAGTACAACCGACTTTATCGATACTATCGAAGTACGACGTCGATTTTTCCACCCATATGTAGTAGTGCTCCCCAATTACACTAGTCATCCAACATGGGGGAATATAATAATGGCATGGCCAAGGCGAAAATTATTGTTTCAGAATTTGATGGATCGAACGCAAGAGAAACAACAAGATGAGTAAATAAAATTGAGCAATACTTAAGGTATTACTAAATTTCTGATGATGAAGAAAAATTTAATGTTGCATCTATACATCTGAAGGACTTTGTGTATGACTAGTTCCTATGGTGGAGAAAAAAATCCAAATATCTAGCAAGATATTGGGATGTATTAAAAAAAAACTTATTCCTACACTTTCTTGACACAGAGGAAAATGGGGTTTTTACTAAACTCGCATGATTACAACATTCTGGTACAATGGAGGAATTTTCTCAGGATCTACATGTGCTAGCCACTCGTTTCCCTAATATATCGGAAGATTGGCTGCTTCAAATAGCCTTATCATGGTTGAAGGAAAATATGCAAAATGAGCTCGAATTGCTTGACATTAAGGATATTGAGCAAGCTCGTCAGAAAGCCAAAATCATTGAAAATAAACTTAAAGCATATTAACAGACATCATGGTGCTCACTCAAGTGCTCTAGCTCCAAATACATTCCCCCTCAACAAAGGTCACTGCCACCATATACAAGACAAGAGAAAGACCGATGTTTAAATGTAACACACCCAATTGGAAACTCGACCATAAGTGCAAGGACAAAAAGTTTTTCAATGCGAAATAGACAAGAGTGACAACAACAAGGATGAGGAAGCATGGGACATATCTTCATCCGATGAAGAAACAAATAATAGAGACCCAATAAATTCCCATGAATCAGGAAATTAAAACACAAGTCCGGCAATCTCTATTGTCGCAATGACAAGTATTTCTCAACCCCAAACTCTTAAAGTTTATGGCCATGTTTTTTTTTTCCTCGGAAAAGAGCACGGGAAACCCTCGAGTACTTCCCCACATTTCATGGATGGTAAACAAGGTAATATGTTCAGCCTGATTACGAGCCTAACCTGGTGGGGACTTCAAGTGAGGCCCTATATAGGCTCCTGGTTGGGGATTCGACCCCAGAACCTCATTTGAGCAAACAATGACTCTCATCCACTTGAGCTAACCCACCAGGTTGAGTTTATAACTATGTTAAGAAAACTGAAGTAACAATGCTCATAGACATTAGCAGTTCACATAACTTTATAGATATGAAGATAGTAAGGCAATTAAACATATTCATTTATCCTAGATCTGAATTTCAAGTCTCCATCCCGGGAAATGAGATTTCTTCATGTGATGGGAAATTCCACAAAGTAGAAGTAACCATTAATGACTACCAATTAAAATATGCTATGTATCTTCCAATTGGAGGGGCATATATTGTCTTGAGAGCCCAATGGTTAGCCATGCTTGGTACTGTTGGATTAAACTTACAAGAGCAATTTATAAGATTTTATGAAAATGGGGAAAAACACATATTACAAAGAATAAACTATCCTCCTCCACAAATAGTCTCGTCTAATAGAATGAAAAAAATGATAAAAAAGGGAGCCCAAGCTTATTTATTACACTACTATGCAATAGAGGGAACTACTAATGAGAACAAAAATGATGATACTAAAAAATTAGACAAAATTCTTGCAAAATATAGGACCATTTTTCAGGAACCTCCTCGTGGGCTTCCTCCACCTCACTCTAGAGACCACATCATAGAATTGATCCCTGGTTCTGCACCAATTAGAATAAAATATTATAGGATGTCACACTAACATAAGACATAAATTGAACGCTTGGTTCAAGATTTACATGAAGCAAGAGTCCTTACTCAACTTCGCCCATACTTGTTAGGAAAAATGATGGGTCGTATAGACTTTCTATTGATTATCAAGCATTGAACAAAATTACGATAAAGGATAAATTTCCAATTCCAATTGTGGATGAGTTATTAGATGAACTCCATGGAGCTAAATGTTTCTCCAAGTTGGACCTGAAATAAGGTTATTACCAAATAAGAATTCGAGAGGAAGTCGTTCCCAAAACTGTTTTATGTACCCATGAAGGGTTGTATGAATTTTGGGTCATGCCTTTCGGTTTATCCAATGCTCTCACTACCTTCCAAGTAGTAATGAATGATTTATTTCATCTATACCTATGAAAGTTTGTACTTGTCTTCTTTGATGATATCCTTCTTTATAGTAAGAACTGAAACTCACACCTCAAGCATATAGAGACAATATTAAAACTCCTTCAAGAGAATAAGTTCTATGCTAACAAATCTAAATGCAACTTTGGACAAAAAGAGATAGTATTTTTGGGACATGTCATATTAGATGAAGGAATCAAGGTTGATTTGAAGAAAATTGTGGCAGTTACTGAGTGGCCTAGCCCAAAATCAATCACATCATTATGAGGATTCCTTGGTCTTATCAGGTACTATAGAATATTTGTTCGAAACTACACATAGATCATGGCCCCATTAACAACACTATTGAAAAAGATGCGTTTAAATGGAATGACGAGGCTGAAGCATGTTTTAGAAAGTTGAAGCTCTTAATGACATCTACCCCAGTTTTGACGACACTAGATTTCTCCAAAAATTTTTGTCCTTGAATGTGATGTTTCAGGAACAAGAGTAGGTGTTACTTATGCAAGATAAGCATCCCATTGCATTCGAAAGTAAAAAATTCAAACTAATGGAGCAAACGAAATCAACATATGACAAAGAAATGTTGACAATACTTGGTTAAATGGAAACAATACTTGTTGGGAACAAAATTTCTCGTGAAAACAGACAACAATAGTTTGAAGTGTTTTTTAACTTAGAAGAACCATTCATCAGAACGACAAAAATAGGTGAGCAAAATCTAGGTCTTTGACTTCGATATTCTTTATTAAAAAGGAAAGGAGAATTTGGTTGCAGATAAGTTATCAAGGAAACTTGATAATGACGCTACACTATGCGCCATTTCCATCGTCATTCTCGAATGGATCTCAAAAGTTCAAACTGAGTATGTCAAAAATCCAGAGATAAGGAAGCTAATAGAGGAAGTTGAAAGAAACCCAACTACAAATACTAATTTCACTTGGGAGAATGACATATTGTGGTACAAACAAAGGATATTTTTACCAAACTCTTCCAAGTTCAAACTCCAAGTTTTGAAAGAAAATCATGATTCTTTGATAGCAGGCCATGTGGGGTTTTTCAAAACTTACTACAATATATGCTGGTCTTTCTTTTGGAAGGGTATGTGGTCCGACATTCAAAAATATGTGGAAGAATGTGATACCTGTCAACGACAAAAGTTTGAAACAATCACCCCCTCCGTGTCTTCTTCAACCCCTTCATGTTCCTCACCCCCTTTGTGTTCCAGTCAAAAAATGGTCGGGAATATCTATGGACTTTATTATTGGTCTTCCTACCTTTGAAGAAAAATATGCTATATTTGTAATCTTAGATCGACTAACCAAATATACCCACTTTGTTGGGATTTATTCAAAAGCCAAGACTATCCAAGTCGTTGATAGCTATGTTAAAAATATTTCCAAGCTTCATGGATTTCCCAAGGTTATCGTAAGCGACAAGGATCCCAAGTTCACTAGCAACTTTTGGAAGGAACTATTTCACCAAGTTGGGACATCCTTAACCATGAGTAATTCATACCATCCCCAAACAGATGGCCAGATTGAGGTGGCTAATAAATTCTTTGAGGTACCTAATGAATTTTGTGAATGATCGTCAGACACAATGGATTAATTGGTTACATCTTGCATAATGGTGGTACAATAGTATGTATCATACCTCAACAAAAATGTCCCCGTTTAAAGCCATGTATGGTTATTCACCTCCCTTAATCAAGGAATATGTTATCAATTCCAAAGTTCTTGCTGTGAAAGACTATCTCGCTACATCGAATGAAATTTCACGCACTCTTAAAGCTCATCTCAAACAAGAAAGGAATCGAATCAAACAACAAGCTAACAAAAGAAGAACCGACCGAGAATTTATGACAGGAGATTGGATGTTTGTTCGACTATAACCTTACAAACAAAGTTCTCTTAAAAATTACAAAAAATGCAAATTGTCTCCTAAGTTTTATGGACCATATCAAATTTGAAAGAGAATTGTTCAAGTTACTTATGCCCTTGGTATTCCAAACAAAGGGAAATTGCATGACATTTTTCATGTTTCTTGTTTGAAGAAAAAGTTGGGTCCTACCGTCCATATACAAACAAAATTGCCTCTTTTATATGAAGAATGAAAGTTAGTTTTACTTCTAGAAGATATTTTAGAAGTTCAAACCAAATTCCCGTGTTCTAGAAGAGTTAATGAGTATCTTATTAAATGGAAAAATTTATCAAAAGATGAAGCTACTTGAGAAAATGAGGAGTTTAGATCCAAGCATTCATCTTTACCCATGCTTTGAGGACGAAGCTTTTCAGGAAGGGATGACTTGTAATATACCTTATTGTATATTACATTTGATGTTGTTTATTAATTATACCGTCAATGTTAAGTCACATCCATTGTCTAAAGACGCGACTATATTCATTCTTGTGTATTTATGCACGCTAATGTAAACCTATTGAGATACTGAATAATAAATAAACACACACACACACATATCACGCGTTTCTCTTGCATGCATGCTTTCCATATAAATCTTGACCCACAAGAATGCTCATGCTCATTAATTGTGCATGACACATGAATTAAAGCTACCAAAGACACCCAAAGATTCAAACAAACCAAGGTAAATATTTATGATCAAAATTTCAAACCAAGGTAAATATTTGTTTGTATATTGAACACATATGATTAAACATTGTATCGTATTGATTTCATTGTATTTACATGTAACTAAATATTGAATTTTATGTGTGTTGTTGTGTTTGTATTGAATTAAACATTGTGTTTTTTTGTGTTATTTTGTTATTAAGAACACGTGTTTCCTCCTTGGAAGTTAGATGTTCAAATCCACATGGGGTAGGGTATGTACACTTATGTAGACTTTAGCAATCAAATGGTTGCATGACGAGGGTCCCTTGTCCCACAAACAAGGGACCCTCATACACCAAATTTGGTGT
>JASDQU010105870.1:63654-84806 GCA_032191745.1 Picea mariana
GTATTTGGTCGATGTCCTTTCTAACCGGTGATATGGGGGCATTCTTCATCTTATTTTTGTATTCATTGGAAAAGTGTGCCTAAAGATACCTTGATAATTCATTAAAACTCTCGGTCATCTCATGCATTCTTCTTCTCCCTCACCTTGTCTGTATGTATTTCAAGAAGAGGGGTGTTGATTTTTTCGTTGCCTCCTTCAAGCAACTTCTCAATGAAAATTCACAACTTTCAAGAAAAAATCTCATTATCCAATAGTTCAGAATACCATAAGTGTTGGACCAACATAAGTGACAAAATAATGTTATCAATAATGCTGAATATTTATAGAGGATGGGGCACACCTTGGGTAGGTGTGTGTAAGTTTTATAAATTTCACATGAATCACTTGAAGATCTCCTAGGGGGTTTCTTGTCAATGTATTCATTATTATAATTAGTTAAGAACAAAAAAGAAAGGCGCACCCCAAAGATATGCTAAGAAAGCACAAGTAATACAAAGGTTCTAAAAGGGGCCTTCTAAATGACCTTATATTATGGGTGATGAAATCCACTTGTAGGGATAAACCTATGATAAACCGACGATTATCCCCTAAATTTCCTCTTCACAACATAGTTTCACACACTAGGGCCTATGGACCTGCATGCACTATAGATTGTGAATACCTTTATCTTAATTATCATTTCTTTTTATTATAACCGAAATAGAATTTGTATTATAAAAATCGTTGCAGCCGAGGCTAGCAGTAGATTACATGATGCTAATTCTTAGAGTTTTCAACAAACTTGAACATTTTATAGTTTCATTCCTCCATTCATATATTAGTGGGGAGATAAGATGAATTTTCCTACATGGGCTACTTATGCCAATTTCCTAAGTACATGGATACATTTTGAGAAATTGATTACAAAGGTAAATATAGAAACAAAACATTATCGCCTCATTCCTTTTCTAACCCCTCTTCTAATTGGGGGAAAACCAATAGTTTCCTGATGTCCTAGTCGAGCATATGTTTCTACTCAATATTCATTTTGGTCATGATTAATTTTCCTTCCCCTTGTAATAGGAGGTGAGGGATTTGGGGCATTCTATTTCAATTATTAACAAAATAGATGTTTTTTCCAGACTTCATGTGAGCCTATGCTATTGGTTTCACATTGTATTCATTTTTGTGACCTAATTTCCCCTTTGATTCCTCTACTTCCTCTTCTCCTACCTCTAACTCCTCTTCATCTTCTTAATCTTCCTCCCCTCTATATACATGTCAAATTTTTTATCGGTGGAAGAGAAGAAAGAGGTCATTATGCATGAACCCAATCCCATATTACACCATAACCTACTCCCTAGGGAGAGGAGGATCAATACCTATACATATTGGTGAATTTAGGACCCTGATGCAATCATTTCAAAGAATGATTGATGTGGTGACAAACTAGCTAAACAAACAAACTAGTGGTAATTTAGTTTTGAGTGAGCGATCAATAAATCCACCTAGAGGTAATCCACATATAGAGTTAGAAAATATAAAATTTCATGAGTTTGGTGGTGATATTAATGGAGATATGGTTGAATCATGGTTAACGTGTTTGACCATGTGATTTTCAATGTGTGATTATACTACTAATTACAAAGAATGAATGGTGATCTTCTAGCTTAAGGGAAGCACATTATTATGGTAAATGACCTTGTCGCAATATGATGACAACGATGGTAACAAATACGATGATGGATAATTTCATCTCCTTCATAGTTAGGTCCTATTTTTGTCTTTTGATTGTTGAATTCTTTGTGTGAGTCATATTTTTGAGTCTTGAAACCCTCCCATACCGTCAACACATGCATCTACTATAACCATGTCAAATTTTAGTGCATACAAACACAAACTTAAAAAATTTCAATGTTGGCCCCATCCACAGGTCGCTCTGCGGGGGGTCCAATTAAAAAATTATTTCCACAAATTACAACCTTGTAATGGAATGAGGGAATTGTATAGGATTAGGGACATTCCTCCTAATTAGGTTTTACATCAATTACATGTACAATTACCTAAATCCTTATAACAAATTTGTGCCTTGGGTACTCCACCTATGATATAATACTATGATAATCATACACATGAGAGAAATTGAAGAAAAATATAAGCTAGATTTTAGGGAACAAGATAGAAGAGTTTAGCTACCATGGATATTAGACAAACAAGGGCTACTAACAAAAAAACAAAAAAAAATCAAACCAAGATATCCCTAAAGACAATCTAAGGAAGAGATCAAAAAGAGTTGAAGGTCCTCCCTGGAGGAGTCACCATTCCATCGATGGAAATTTTGGTATGGTGAGTACTAACTTTTCCCAATTGTCATATCATGAGGATACTAGTGATAAACAATAAAAGAATATAAGTTTTACTAAATCAAGTAGAGAAATTGATAGATAATCTAAATTAGGTTTTTGGAGAAATGGAAATAAAGGAACTTCTAAAGTGCTCATGTTGAAGAGTATTCCAAGCATGATTGAGATGGAGGAATAAGATGAGGAGGAAGATAAATCCAAGTTAACACACACATAAGAAAAGAAAAACACTTTCATTACACTATAGCAGCAACACTTTCATTACACTATAGCATCAAAACCGTAGATCCAACTCACTTAAATAAGATAAAAACCCTTCTAACCTATTTATTGATTTGATCCAAAACAAATGCACAAAAAACAACATTCCAATACAAGAATAAAAAATTACATCAATAGATCCATTCTTTTTAATGATAAAACATTTTCAAATCAAGTATGAAGGAGGGCATTGTATCGGATTAGGGTTCCTCCTAGGGTTTTACATCAATGATAGGTACAATTACCAAAATCCTAACAATTTTGCGCCTTGGGTTCTCCACCTATGATATACTATGGTTTTTTCAAAGGGAGAGTGGTAATGTTTGAGTTTGACTTTATAAAAGGGCATTACACAAGCATGATTCTTATTTAGGGACGGTTGCACTAGTTTCAAGGGAAAATATGCATGAGTGTATTTAAAGAAGGAAAATTAATCATTTTCCAAATTTATGAGATAAATTAGGATCCTCCAAGCCAAAAGGACCACTGTGAATGTATTTTGGATATACCATTGTTCATTACATGCATCATATTTATCATTGTTCATTACATGAAGTTTTGTTTCAAGCCTTCCATCATATTTGTCAAATAATCTACTAGTTCTTCACTTCCTTCCCTATTTTACAATCCTTAATCCATCTCCACCACTCTGAACCATTGGTCGTTGTTTCTGGAAAGTTAAGACGAAGATGCTATAGGAACGACGAACATGTTCATTGAAACAACCTCGTCGTAATACGATGATAACGATGATGCCAAATACGATGATGGATAACTTCATCTCCTTCACAATTAGGTTCTAATTTTGTTGTTTTATTGTCAAACTCTTTGTGTGAGTCGTATTTGAGTCTCGAAACCCTCCCATACCGTCGACGCATGCATATACTATAACCATGTCAAATTTCAATGCAAATAAGCACAAACTAAAAATATTTCAATGTTGGCCCCATTCATAGGTCAGTCTGCACGACGTCAAATTAAAGAATAATTTCCACTAATTGGTAATTAATGGACAACCTTGAAAATTGTTAGACGAACCAAAATTAAAATTGGAGATGATGGTATAAACATGAATGAGCTTCTCTTGGTTTCAAGAATAATATATTCTCTACTGAACAAGGCCAACCACATGAAGGTGGAAGCTCATATGGCCCCTCCCCCCCCGCTCACATCACTCTCAATTCCTCAATACCTAATTTATCTACTATAAAATATTTGAAATAAACATAGTAAGAATCAAGAATAGAAACTTATAAGAAAACTGCAAACATTTAAGGTAAATGAAAGAGAACAAATCAATTGAAAACATATAAATACATACCTCTTGCATTTCAACATTTCGATATCATTAATATTCTCCTAGTTCATCCAACTCAACATCTGTATCATCCGCTTCAAAATTGATGTTCTAAGGACTGGCCATATCAACATCATCATCAATGTCGTCATTTCTAATCATATCATCATCTATATCATCATCAGGGACATTGTCTCCTACATTTGGTTCCACTTCTTCAAGTTCTTCATCTAAAACATTGTTGATATTATCTTCATCCAAAACATTGTCTAGAACATCTCCTTCAACTTCTACGACATCTTCGTCTAACACATGAACTAAATTCTCCTCTACATCATCTTCTTCTTCAATATCATCTTCTTATTCAATATCATCTTCTTTCGCTACATTGTACTTTACCAGCCTTCCTCTTTGATCATATCTAACAACATATGACCAACCCCCTCTACCTGTAACCTCTGAGTAAAATACATGTTCGCATTGTCTTGGAAGAACATAGGTCTCTGATCCTGGCTCAACATTCCTTGTATTAACCATGGTAAATCCGTTAGCATGTTGATTAAAAATTCTATCAGGATCACGCTCATTCATTCGTAGCCTATACCATTTGACGTCAGACATAACTAATTTAAAGGATTTAAAGTCGCACTCAAGTATATCATCCAAAAATCCATAGTATCGATTTTCAGAGACTTCTGGATGTCTATCACTTCTAGAGGATACATTAGTAATCTGCAGTACTACAATTATCCCACTATCATAAGTTTTCATCTTTTCATCCAACTTTTTGATGCGAAATTTGTGGCCATTGCACCACATAGCCTTGTGGTGTTTCAATTGAAATATGTCAGACACGTAAAAAATGCATTGTCAATTGACAAACATATTTATACTTGGAAATTATGCAAATTTATAAGAAAAAAAAATGCACCATATACATCAATATAATATTCAAAAATACTAAATAGTATGGATGAATATGTTTGTTTGTATATCTTTTAAACCATATGCTAAATCAATTTCTCTCTATGTAAGATTGGTATCTCCTTTACATTCAACTTTTTTGACCAATGTAGCCACACCAAACCATGATAACCTACCATTATTAGATTGTATACATCATTCAATCCATACCTTCATCCAATCAAGATTGTTTGCAATGTATAAACGTATTGAATCTCACTCTTGACCGACTGTATTGAAATAAAAAAATATTTCACATATAATCGGTTACCATGGTATACCTTCATAATAATGGATTATGGAGGAAGACTAAAAATTAAATAAGTACGATGTACATAAAAAAAAAAGAGTTAAATGTATTATAAATTTCCACCATCTACTTACATGTCACTTTCCTCATTCTACCTTTCCCCAATAGGTGTTTCCCTTCAAATTTGTTGATGGAGTTGACATCCAAAATGTGATCCACAACAATACTTGCATCTATTTTAGGAACATATTGAGTAATATAAACCATGGTTTTTGATATACCATATATCCCTCTACCATAGAACCCTCAGGATGTGCTCTTTGTCTAACCAAAGCCTTCAATGATTTCAAGGGCCTCTCAACCATCCACATTGACCTTGTGTGTACAGGTCCACACTTTTCAATCTTCTCAACTTGGTGTACAAGGTTGTGTTCTTATGCATTGAAAAATGCCAGAGATAGATACTTTTTCATTTCACACATTAGACGAGGAATTTGTAACCTCCAATACTTTATATCTTCTTTATAGATTTCTTTAGATGTCAACCATCTACAAATGATGCAAGCAAATCAAATGTTTCAACAAAAAAGTATATAGTACTACATTACAAGTAAAACACATGCAGTGAAATATAAGTTGTACAACGAATTGAAAAAATTACACTTTACATATAAATCGCCATTTACCTCATGTACTTTCCAAGATCATATATAACTTGTTTGACATTGTTGTCAAAGTTGTTTGGGAGAAATAGAGGTAGAACATACTGTAACATGAAAAATGAATCATTATTTAGTCCCAAATTAGTAGATTAAAAAAAACACGAACAAGATGTTTCACCAATATAGAAATATATACACCAAAATAATTACCTTAATCAAGGTATGCCAATCATGAGTTTTTACCCCACCTAAATCACGTTTCTTTGTAAGGATAGTCTTTTTGTTTGAAGAAAATCCACTGGGAAATTTAATTTTTTCAATAACCTCTTTTACATCCTTGCTTTGTTGCTCTGTCAATAACCATGGAAGGGCACTTATATTTTATCCGTCTGCATCACTATTTGAATGAACCACACTTTGCATTGCATGATTGGCCTCCTTAATGTCATTACAAATCTTGACAATTTTTTATTTGTCACTCCTTCCATCTAAGATTCACCATAGCATTTATGTTACATTCTTCCTGATGTGCATTGTATCGAACAAATGACCAATTTCTAGGTGCTCATAGTAGGGGAGCCTACTAAATTGTACGAGATAACTTTTCATTCCTCGTGGAAGCGCCCCATTATTAATGCCTTCATGACGACCTTCAAGGTGAAGCATATAAATTAAAGATATTACAACAATACTTGTCAATTAGTACAATGAACAAAATGCAATAAAAAAATAAATATTACAAACACTTCATGTATGATACGTAGACGATTTGATCCAATATACCTTGACAATTTCTATTATATTGCAACTGCCATAGACGAGGTGTCATTCTCTGTGGTTTTAATCCATTCTCTTCTTTACCATTGAAAAGAAGTTTCTCGGTACTTCGATACATATGATTATTAGAGAGGAAGTTCCTATACTCATCAAACACCTCCTTTCCTAAACTTCTTGAATGACGAGATTTCATATTAGGACCACAAACTGGACATGGAAATTTACCCTTTGTTTGAATACCTTCAAGAGATGGATTAAATTTTATATCAATTGTTCGAAGTATGTTTAATGAAGAGATTATATAAAAAACATGCATGATATGAACTTCATAAAATTAAATGCTATTAAAGTGCACTGTAACATTATAACATACCACAGAAATGTGTTAGCCCCGGGGCATCGTGAATTTTCCATACAAGCATTGCATGGAATTTAAATTCCATTTGCACACCTACTGGTCTAGAGATATCATACATAGTGATGCCCTTCCATAACTCTAGTAACTCATCAATAAGAGGCTCGATATATACATTAATATCTTTGACTTGGTACTTACCTAATTGATTTAACATACAATACATAATTACAACATATATGAGTAAATAAAAAAATATCAAACATAATTATAAGATCACATAATTGAAAATATATCAGTAAACAATAAAATATAAGACATAATTATGAAACAAACAAGACAAATGAGATGTTGCCCTGTTAAAAAAAACAATTCTAAGCAAATACTTGGAACAATCATTGCCAACATTATGTGCTCCCTGTTTATTGACATCCATGGAGGAATGTTATTGTTGATAATAAAAAGAGGCCACACCAAGTAAGTAGATCCGAGCTCTCCAAATGGATTGCCACCGTCATCTGCCAATGAAAGCCTAAGATTACGAGGTTCATCTTTAAAATTTGGTCATATTTCCTCTATCTTCTTAAATGCAGATCCATCGGCAGGCATTTGAAGAACAACATATTTACTTCTATTCTTTGCATGGTAATCCATAAACCGTGCTATGCTTTTGCACCTGAAAAATCGCGCAAACGTGGAATTATGGGAATATAACGAAGAACCTTGTGAGGCACCTTTTTTGTTACATGATCGGTTCGATATATACTAATTTGACATTTCAGGCATTCTTCTTTCAACGCATGTTCTCCATAATACAAAATATGATCATCATGACATGCATGGGTAGCTTGATACTCCATTCCAATATATTTCATAATGGCATGTAAATCTTGATATGTGTGGCATAAAACATTTGACGGTGGTAACAAAAATTCACCTAACAATCTACAACATAAAAAATCAATATTGGTTAATGTAAAGAATATTAATCGTACATATTGCATCCAAATTTTACAGCTGATCGACTAACAATAAAAATAGAGGAAAAAAGAAAAAAATTATCATCATGTACTAAGTTTGACAAAATATATTACATAACTTAGCAGTTATGTTACAAAAGTGTTTGACAAACCATTCATAACCTTTAAGTTCACCAACAAAAATATAGTAGAGAGAAAACTTGTTTTGGAGCCTTCATCAAGAGGTTGACTTTCCTTCTCAAGTACAAGTATATCAAAACTACCATCAAGCTGGTCGTCGTCATCATCCATTCCAACTTTATTAAATGTCTCCTGGATCAATATATTTGTCCCATCTTCTTTAACTGTGTTATTAGCATCAACATCTTCCTCCATAGGATCATTAACTTGATCTTCAATATTCACTCCATGTTTATGAACATGCGCTTGTACAAACACGTCTTCCTCCACGAGAATTTCCCTAGGGCGTCGTTCCTTTATAATTACAAACAATCAAGTAATATTAATGTATATAACAAATATAAAAATGATACAAACATTTACAAATATAATATAGGAAAACAAAGACAATGAAGACAAAGACATTCAACTAGTGTGGCATCTCCACTTTCCATTAGTGATTTCTGTTTAAAAACCCCTAACTTGGCCTAACCCGTTAATCCCTAACCCTAAACCTCTAACCCCTACTCCCTAAAACCCCATTAACCTCTAAATCCCATAGCAGGACCTAATCCCCCTAAATCTACCTTAACCCCTAAGCCCTAATCTTTCCTTATTAACCCTTAAATAGTTAAAAACTTAACCCCTAACCCCTTACACCCTATACCCCTAAACCTTAAAACCCTTAACCAACACTCAACCACACCATGGTTTCTCATTCCATAGAAAGAACATGGATAATAATATCAATATTGGAATTCCTTATGGCCTCTCTTCTTGCAACAAAAATAAATCCACCATGGTAATTATCTCCTAAAATACCATGGAAATTATAGCCAAAAAACATTCATGGATGTGAATAACAACTACAACCATTGGTATATGATAGTATGCCCTCACTATTAGATAGTGTTATGCCCAATTGGGAGTTGATGGTCCTACCCCACTAGTATACGGCGACACCATACAATCAATACATCGACAAATGTGTCATGACACACCATCATTTGTGTCAATTGGAGCACTTCTTCTTGTGTTTGTGGAAGCAACTCCTTTGGAAGTGGTAATTCCAACAAGGTCAAAGGATTAGGTATTTTTCATCTTGGTTCGTTGCATTGGGTCAATTGTGTGGAATATCCAAACAAGCATCATGGAATTCTAAGTGATGAAAATAGTTAACAAGTTTCCCCAAAACACACTCTGCATACATTTTCCTCAAGAAACATAGTGGGATTTTCCTATTGTTATGAGGCCGCACATTAAAAACCATGTATTACATATCCATCAAATTATCAATAAATGGTTGATTAGTTCACCATTTGATAGATATATGAGGTATGATAGTGTTTGGGATTTAACCTATATGAGGGCCTATGAAAAGGGAAAATATGTCCTCTAGTTTTTTACTCTTTAGTTCTTTTCTTGCAATATTGTCCAAACCATCTATGCATTTAGGATAAATATTCTCTCTATAAGAGGTAATATCGATAATGCCTTCATTTGCTTAAGTAATTATATCAACGATTTCATCTAAAATTTGGGCAAGTAAGCATCCAAGTGAGTATATATATATATATATATATATATCAACATTCTTAGGTTGGCTATCACTCTATTAGGATTTTTTCATTATATTCCATTGATGGGGGGGAATTGCCTTGGGGGTTTACGTTATGAATTTATAGGTTTGAGATTTTGGCAACCATTTCTAACAACTACAGTGAGATATTAAAAACAAAATGTAAATGAATGTAAACCAAAATCCGACAATAAACATTAATTTGAAAGAAAAATAAATGAGCTTTATACCACCTTCCTCGTAGAGCTTACTACCCACCAATAATTTCATTGCTCAATGGTAATTTCTTTAGATAATTTGAAATCCACGAGCTTATAGAAGTGTAATATCCAAAATAGTGGTTGAATTTTGGGCTTAGCAATGAGGGAAAAAGACATGGAGGATATGAAGAATGAAATACACTAGTGGGAACAAATTCTTTTTATTTTATAGCAAAGGAATTCTTGTTCATCCCTTTTGCATACAATTTTTTAATGAAATAAAAAATGCACACGTATTTTAGTGAAGAAAAATATTAGGTCTCCTTGTTTGACTGAGGTTCTCATAAATTTTGATTATTGTGAGCAGTTTGTAATGTTGAAACATTGTTGTTCTCATTAATTGTGTCGTTTGATTGTCGAATTCTTTTTGTGAGTCGTATTTGAGTCTCTAAACCTTCCCATACCATCAACACATGCATCTACTATAACCATGTCAAATTTCATTGCATACAAGCACAAACTTAAAAAAATCAATGTTGGCCCCATTCATAGGTCACTTTCCCCGGGGTCAAATTAAAGAATAATTTCCACTAATTACAACCTTGTAAGGGTGCCATTATCATGAGTACACATAGGCCAAAGATTTCATTTATAGGGTCTATGTGGTGGTTTTAGACCCTGTGCATGGTTTGGGAGTCCTAAAAGCGTATTTTATGCCTTAAGACATTTATAGTTCCTCCTCATACCATGTCCATGACTTGGAGAAACATACCCCTTACACCCTGTACCCCTTAACAATTAAACCATACCCTAAACCCTAATTAAAATCTACATCCTATGTATATTTCTTCTCTTCTTAACTTACTCTCTATTTGTTCATGTTTACGTAGAATATATCCATAAAGAAAAAATGATACATTATTTTTCTTCTACATTTAACATATAAACGTTTACAAAAAAATCTGCAATATAAAGACATAATGAATAACTTACCAAGGGGCGATATTCATGCCCGCCTTCAAGGTGTACATACTCACTACAATGTCTTTTGGTTATTTTTATTAAAAGTTTGTATACTTCTTCTCTTCTTAACTTACTCTCTATTTGTTCATGTTTACGTAGAATATATCCATAAAGAAAAAATGATACATTATTTTTCTTCTACATTTAACATATAAACGTTTACAAAAAAATCTGCAATATAAAGACATATAATGAATAACTTTCCAAGGGACAATATTCATGCCCACCTTCAAGGTGTACATACTCACTACAATGTTTTTTGGCTGTTTTTATTAAAAGTCTCCTTCTATTATAGCCCCTGCATTTTTTACAAGGGCAATAACATTTTCGATCACCCAAAGCCTCGACCAATGCATATCTCAAGTCTCGACCTTGTCCTCCTGGAGGAATGTTATGTGACATTTTTCCTTACCAAACTTTCAATGATGATCATTATCTTAAAAAATCAACCTCTGTAGTTTATCTATTTATAATGCAATTAACAAAATAAATATTTTTTGTATTATGACCTAAAAATATCTCTTATAACCTCTGCAAACCATCACTAGTATTGGAACCACGTCTAACATCTTTAATATTTCAAACTTTTAAAATTATATATCACTTTTTCGTCGGACTTTCGACGATTGTTGACTAAAGAGATGTTGCTTAACAGACAAAAATATTGACTTTGTCAATAGTTGGTAAGCAAATCATTGAACCTACAAACTGTCGGATATCCGACATTAAGTAACCTATAATCGTAGGATATTCGACGCTAAAGACCATGTCATCGAATAGTCGACAAACATTGGGATTTAAAAAAAAAAATACAAAAAAAGCAAGTAAAATCTAATAGGACGACCGACTTTATCGATACTATCGGAGTACAACGTCGATTTTTCCACCCATATGTAGTAGTGCTCCCCAATCACACTAGTCATCCAGCATGGGGGAATATAATAATGGCATGGCCAAGGCAAAAATTATTGTTCCATAATTTGATGGATCGAACGCGAGAGAAACAACAAGATGGGTAAATAAAATCGAGCAATACTTCAGGTATTACCAAATTTTTGATGATGAAGAAAAATTTAACGTTGCATCTATACATCTGAAGGACTTTGTGTATGACTAGTTCCTATGGTCGAGAGAAAAATCCAAATCTCTAGCAAGATATTGGGATGTATTAAAAAAAAACTTATTCCTATACTTTCTCGACATAGAAGAAAATGGGGTTTTTACTAAACTCGCTTGATTACAACATTTTGGTACAATGGAGGAATTTTCTCAGGATCTACATGTGCTAGCCACTCATGTCCCTAATATATCAAAAGATTGGCTGCTTCAAATAGCCTTATCATGGTTGAAGGAAAATATCCAAAATGAGCTTGAATTGCTTGACATTAAGGATATTGAGCAAGCTCGTCAGAAAGCCAAAATCATTGAAAAGAAACTTAAAGCATATTAACAGACATCATGGTGCTCACTCAAGGGCTCTAGCTCCAAATACATTCCCCCTCAACAAAGGACACTACCACCATATACAAGACAAGAGAAAGACCGATGTTTTAAATGTAACACACCCAATTGGAAACTCGACCATAAGTGCAAGGACAAAAAGTTTTTCAATGCGAAATAAACAAGAGTGACAACAACAAGGACGAGGAAGCATGGGACATATCTTCATTCGATGAAGAAACAAATAATAGAGACCCAAGAAATTCCCATGAATCGGGAAATTAAAATGCAAGTCTGACAATCTCTGTTGCCACAATGACAAGTATTTCTCAACCCCAAACTCTTAAAGTTTATGGCCATGTTTTTTTTTCTTTTCTTTTTCCTCGGAAAAGAGCATGGGAAACCCTTGAGTACTTCCCCACATTTTGTGGATGGTAAACAAGGTAATATGTTCGGCCTGATTACGAGCCTAACCTGGTGGGGACTTCAAGTGAGGCCCTATATAGGCTCTTGGTTGGGTATTCGACCCCAGAACCTCATTTGAGCAAACAACGACTCTCATCCACCTGAGCTAACCCACTGGGTTGAGTTTATAGCTATGCTAAGAAAAATGAAGTAACAATGCTCATAGACAACAACAATTCACATAACTTTATAGATATGAAGATAGTAAGGCAATTAAACATATTCATTTATCCTAGATCTGAATTTCAAGTCTCCATGCCGAGAAATGAGATTTCTTCATGTGATGGGAAATTTCACAAGGTAGAAGTAACCATTAATGACTACAAATTAAAATCTCCTATGTATGTTATGCCAATTGGAGGGGTATATATTGTCTTGAGAGCCCAATGGTTAGCCATGCTTGGTACTGTTGGATTAAACTTACAAGAGCAATTTATAAGATTTTATGAAAATGGGGAAAAACACATATTACAAAGAATTAACTATCCTCCTCCACAAATAGTCTCGTCTAATAGAATGAAAAAAATCATAAAAAAGGGAGCCCAAGCTTATTTATTACACTACTATGCAATAGAGGGAACTACTAATGAGAACAAAAATGATGATACTAAGAAATTAGAAAAAATTCTTGCAAAATATAGCACCATTTTTTAGGAACCTCCTCGTGGGCTTCCTCCACCTCATTCTAGAGACCACATCATAGAATTGATCCCTGGTTCCGCCTCAATTAGAAGAAAATATTATAGGATGTCGCACTAACATAAGGTATAAATTGAACGCTTGGTTCAAGAATTATTGGACTGTGGTGTTATTACACGAAGCAAGAGTCCTTACTCAACTTCGCCCATACTTGTTAGGAAAAATGATGGGTCGTATAGACTTTCTATTGATTATCAAGCATTGAACAAAATTACAATAAAGGATAATTTTCCAATTCCAATTGTGGATGAGTTATTAGATGAACTCCATGGAGCTAAATGTTTCTCCAAGTTGGACCTGAAATCAGGTTATTACCGAATAAGAATTCGAGAGGAAGACGTTCCCAAAACTGTTTTATGTACCCATGAAGGGTTGTACGAATTTTGGGTCATGCCTTTCGGTTTATCCAATGCTCTCGCTACCTTCCAAGTAGTAATGAATGATTTATTTCATCTATACCTATGAAAGTTTGTACTTGTCTTCTTTGATGATATCCTTCTTTATAGTAAGAACTGGAACTCACACCTCAAGCACATAGAGACAATATTGAAACTCCTTCAAGAGAATAAGTTCTATGCTAACAAATCTAAATGCAACTTTGTACAAAAAGAGATAGTATTTTTGGGACATGTCATATTAGATGAAGGAATCAAGGTTGATCTGAAGAAAATTGTGATAGTTACTGAGTGGCCTAGCCCAAAATCAATCACATCATTATGAGGATTCCTTGGTCTTATCGGGTACTACTCAATATTTGTTCGAAACTATTTGTAGATCATGGCCCCATTAACAACACTATTGAAAAAGATGCGTTTAAATGGAATGACGAGGCTGAAGCATGTTTTAGAATGTTGAAGCTCTTAAGGACATCTACCCCAGTTTTGACAACACCAGATTTCTCCAAAATTTTTTTTCCTTGAATGTGATGTTTCAGGAACAAGAGTAGGTGTTACTTATGCAAGATAATCATCCCATCACATTCGAAAGTCAAAAATTCAAACTAATGGAGCAAACAAAATCAACACATGACAAAGAAATGTTGACAATACTTGGTTAAATGGAAACAATACTTGTTGGGAACAAAATTTCTCGTGAAAACGGACCACAATAGTTTGAAGTGTTTTTTAACTTAGAAGAACCATTCATCAGAACAACAAAATTAGGTGAGCAAAATCCAGGTCTTTGACTTCGATATTCTTTATTAAAAAGGAAAGGAGAATTTGGTTGCAGACAAGTTATCAAGGAAACTTGATAGTGACGCTACACTATGCGCCATTTCCATCGTCATTCCCGAATGGATCTCAAAAGTTCAAACCGAGTATGTCAAAAATCTAGAGATAAGGAAGCTAATAGAGGAAGTTGAAAGAAACCCAACTACAAATACTAATTTCACTTGGGAGAATAACATATTGTGGTACAAACAAAGGATATTTTTACCAAACTCTTCCAAGTTCAAACTCCAAGTTTTGAAATAAAATCACGATTCTTTGATAGCAGGCCATGTGGGGTTTTTCAAAACTTACTACAATATATGCTGGTCTTTCTTTTGGAAGGGTATGTGCTCCGACATTCAAAAATATGTGGAAGAATGTGATACCTGTCAACGAAAAAAGTTTGAAACAATCACTCCTCCGGGTCTTCTTCAACCCCTTCATGTTCCTCATCCCCTTCGTGTTCCAGTCAAAAAATGGTCGGGAATATCTATGGACTTTATTATTGGTCTTCCTACCTTTGAAGAAAAATATGCTATATTTGTAATCTTAGATCGACTAACCAAATATACCCACTTTGTTGGGATTTATTCAAAAGCCAAGACTATCCAAATCATTGATAGCTATGTTAAAAATATTTTCAAGCTTCATGGATTTCCTAAGGTTATCGTAAGCGACAGGGATCCGAAGTTCACTAACAACTTTTGGAAGGAACTATTTCACCAAGTTGGGACATCCTTAACCATGAGTAATTCATACCATCCCCAAACAGATGGCCAGATTGAGGTCACTAATAAATTCCTTGAAGGGTATCTAATGAATTTTGTGAATGATCGTCAGACATAATGGATTAATTGGTTACATCTTGCAGAATGGTGGTACAATAGTATGTATCATACCTCAACAAAAATGTCCCCGTTTAAAGCCATGTATGGTTATTCACCTCCCTCAATCAAGGAATATGTTATCAATTCCAAAGTTCTTGCCATGAAAGACTATCTAGCTACATCGAATGAAATTTCATGCACTCTTAAAGCTCATCTCAAACAAGAAAGGAATTGAATCAAACAACAAGCTAACAAAAGAAGAATCGACCGAGAATTTATGACAGGAGATTGGATGTTTGTTCGACTATAACCTTAAAACAAAGTACTCTTAAAAATTACAAAAAATGCAATTTGTCTCCTAAGTTTTATGGACCCTATCAAATTTGAAAGAGAATTGTTCAAGTTACTTATGCCCTTGATATTCCAAACAAATGGAAATTGCATGATGTTTTTCATGTTTCTTGTTTGAAGAAAAAGTTGGGTGCTACCGTCCATATACAAACAAAATTGCCTCTTTTATATGAAGAATGAAAGTTAGTTTTACTTCTAGAAGATATTTTAGAAGTTCAAACCAAATTCCTGTGTTCTAGAAGAGTTAATGAGTATCTTATCAAATGGAAAAATTTATCAAAAGATGAAGCTACTTGGGAAAATGAGGAGTTTAGATCCAAGCATTCATCTTTACCCATGCTTCGAGGACAAAGCTTTTCAGGAAGGGATGACTTGTAATATACCTTATTGTATATTACATTTGATGTTGTTTATTAATTATACCGTCAATGTTAAGTCACATCCATTGTCTAAAGACGCGACTATATTCATTCTTGTGTATTTATGCACGCTAATGTAAACCTATTGAGATACTGAATAATAAATAAACACACACACACACACATCACACGTTTCACTTGCATGGATGCTTTCCATATAAATCTTGACCCACGGGAATGCTCATGCTCATTGATTGTGTATGACACATGAATCAAAGCTACCAAAGACACCCAAGGATTCAAACAAACCAAGGTAAATATTTATCATCAAAATTACAAACGAAGGTAAATATTTGTTTGTATATTGAACACATATGATTAAACATTGTATCGTATTGATTTCATTGTATTTACATGTAACTAAATATTGAATTTTATGTGTGTTGTTGTGTTTGTATTGAATTAAACATTGTGTTTTTTTGTGTTATTTT
Organism: Picea mariana; assembly: GCA_032191745.1. Taxonomy (NCBI): domain Eukaryota; kingdom Viridiplantae; phylum Streptophyta; class Pinopsida; order Pinales; family Pinaceae; genus Picea; species Picea mariana. The sequence continues at coordinate 80,346 of JASDQU010105870.1, forward strand.
GTTATTAAGAACATGTGTTTCCTCCTTGGAAGTCAGATGTTCAAATCCACATGGGGTAGGGTATGTACACTTATGTAGACTTTAGCAATCAAATGGTTGCATGACGAGGGTCCCTTGTCCCACAAACAAGGGACCCTCATACACCAAATTTGGTGTCTGTCTTATTTATATATATAGTTTACAAGAAAAAATCACATCCCGCAACACCATCAAAATTGTGATTTATAAACTTTATCCTCATTCTCATAGAGATCATGAAGCTCAAAAGAATTTCTAATACTTATCCGAAAATAAAGACAGATCACGCACCAAATATTTGACATTTCACTGAAGACTTATTCTCAGGAAATAATTAGAAAAAGCTTCGAGGAAGAACCCATTGTACGATATTTGTATGCATGTAAACACTTCAACACGATAGATAATGCTAGAAAACTTACCCTCACAAAACAAACTATGTTTTGGCCTTAACTGGTTTTTTATTTTTCATCACCGCCACATAAAAGCACTAGATGAAATTCTCCATTTGTCCCAAAGTGGACCAAAATAATCAAACCCATAAAACAACAAGGAAAGATCCTTGTAAAGAAAACCCTAAATACTCCAAAATTCCATGGAAAAACTTCCATGCAAACCCTAAAACTCCAAAATGTCATGGAAAATCTTAAAAGGTAAATGAATTGATTAGTGTTACCTTGAAATTCATTTCGAGGGTTCGTGTTCCATAGGTTTAGACAGGTAACATGATTGATCGATGTATGTCAAATGAAGCAAGAAACCCTAGTGCTACAATGGCATTAATAGTTGATAAACATGAATGCTAAGCAATTTACAGGTCGCGTGATCGAAACCCTTTCGATCTTTTGCCTTTCGCCTTGTTTTGTTGCTTGCTTTACTACTACATGAGCCTTTGCTTCGTCCATATTTGAGGGTATGATGTTTACATGTACGAAAATAGAACAAAATGATTAAAATAAAATAATGAGTGCTTTTGGATGGGGTTTGTGGATTCACGTGCATGTGGGTCAACTCACTGGACACGTGGAAGCAACCTGGGAATCTTCTCTTTGCCAACTTGGGATTGAATTTTTTTTTTTTGGAAATCTATGATGAAATGTTGTTGAGGCTTGTTGTGGTAATGAATCAAATTGAGGTAGTGATATGATAAATTATAATGTACATGGGAATATATATTTATTTTTAATTTATTTTTTTCTATTTTATAAAAAATATTATTAAATTAAATATGTTTATTTATGTGTATTTCCATTGTTTTTATAATATAAATAATTTTTTATTTGTTTGGTTTTTTTCCAATATAAATAATTTTTTATTTGTTTGTTTTTTTTTTTTTACTTGGGAATAGTATAGTAGGTATTTATATCAGTTTATTTTGGTTATATTTCTTAAAATTTAAAACTTAAAATGAAACTTAAAATAGTTGAAATTGTGAAATCCGTTGTTAAAATCATGATTTCACTTTTCTAGATTGTTTTTTTGAGTTGAAAAGATTTTAGTAAGTGGATTCTTCTTAAATTTGCAACATAAAAGGTATTGGGAAGAGGTGTGGTTTGACTGCCCCTTATCCCACACTTCTTCTTAGTGTCACTTGAGTATGTGTGTGAACAATAATAATTAAATACACCTATCTTGTCACATTTTGGATTATCTTTTACAATTATAAAACTCATTTTCTCTTTTTCCATATCGGTTGTTGTTGTACATGATTGTTTATAAGTCTTAATATACCATGATTTATATACCCACGAAGGCACCCCCACAAGTAGTTCCCTTGCTACTAACATAATGGATGATTGGTTTTGGGGTGATAATTATGTTTGCATGTTTTCTCAATGGTCTCCTCCCTCCTATGTGTTGCTTATGTGTGTGAATACTTGCCCTCCTTTGTTAGGCGAGCAATTCTAAAAAAAAAATAACTACGGGATATGTCTATCTTGTGGCGTCTTGGAATAACTTCTACTACTTAAAATCCCCTTCCCTCCTATCCAACAATGATCATGAGCATGAATTTGCAACAACATATCAGCACCAATCTACCATGATCCTTATGCCATCATGGACGTTCACATAGATAATGCTCCCTACAGACATAGATGTTCCCCTCCCTTTTTTGTGTGGCATGTGTGCATGAGAGAGAGAGAGAGAGAGAGAGAGAGAGAGTAATAACAATGTGATACGCCTATCTTGTGGCATCTTGGAATAGATTATGCAACTATAAAATCTCCTTCACTCCCTTCTAGTTCAACCAAATCAAAGTTCTCATTAAATAATCTGATTCTAAAATGCAAATTTCATGACAATTTAAATAAATTAGGTTCATTAGATCATGGGTACAAAACCATGAACCAAAATGATAGAAATAAATGAATGANCACCCCCACAAGTAGTTCCCTTGCTACTAACATAATGGATGATTGGTTTTGGGGTGATAATTATGTTTGCATGTTTTCTCGATGGTCTCCTCCCTCCTATGTGTTGCTTATGTGTGTGAATACTTGCCCTCCTTTGTTAGGCGAGCAATTCTAAAAAAATAAAATAACTACGGATATGTCTATCTTGTGGCGTCTTGGAATAACTTCTACGACTTAAAATCCCCTTCCCTCCTATCCAACAATGATCATGAGCATGAATTTGCAACAACATATCAGCACCAATCTACCATGATCCTTATGCCATCATGGACGTTCACATAGATAATGCTCCCTACAGACATAGATGTCCCCCTCCCTTTTTTGTGTGGCATGTGTGCATGAGAGAGAGAGAGAGAGAGAGAGAGAGAGAGAGTAAGTGATAACAATGTGATACGCTTATCTTGTGGCATCTTGGAATAGATTATGCAACTATAAAATATCCTTCACTCCCTTCTAGTTCAACCAAATCAAAGTTCTCATTAAATAATCTGATTCTAAAATGCAAATTTCATGACAATTTAAATAAATTAGGTTCATTAGATCATGGGTACAAAACCATGAACCAAAATGATAGAAATAAATGAATGAAAGATGGACAAAGCAAATTAGACCGTTATAATGTTATATTCTTTTGTAAATACTTTGTACATTGTTATGTGAAATAATAGTGTAAGAGATTTCTATGATGACCTTTGTATAATATATTTTATACATATTAGTTACAAGAGGGTTTGTTCAGCCACTAAAGTGGTTCAATCATGCAATTGTTAGAGACTATTTGTCTTTTGGCCTACCACATGTTGTTGTTGGCATAAATGTGCAATGATCATGGCTTCCATAGGAATGCAAATGTTGTTTGTTCACGTAGAACACTCAAGTGTGTACATTATGATGTGTGCAAGTTGTTAAGGTATGCACATTGGAACTTGGTCCACGCAACTGGAACTCAATGTGCCAAATCTTGTAGAGGCTTTACAAACATCATAACACTTATCCCTCAACCTCTGTAGGGGCTTTCAACCCCACCCATCAGTGATGATTGGAGGTCATGAGAGGTGCTACCCCTTAGATCTTGGGGATGGATGCACATCGTGATCTTAGGTTGGTACACACCATTGGGGGTCTGAGGTAGTTCAAATGACATGTCGGTGAAGAGGATGGATGCTTTCTAACATATGTGACATTGGGAATTTGATACCCACAACTACTCTCAAAGCATGAAATTTGACTTTACTTTATGAAACTTATAAAGGACATTATAGAGATTTTGAAAAATCCAAACAACACTAATTAAGAATATAATTACAAACTCAACAAATTTTAACAACCAATTATAAATCACCTTCACAAAGAGAAAACATTCCTAAAACAATCCTCTGTTTCCAAAGCACCAATTCCCCTCCACTCTTATGCCTACCTCCTTCTATTTTTATCCTCTCCTTCCTCCCCAAGTTCTACTCTCCTCCCTAGTTTATCACTCTCCTTCCTTTCCAAGCTCTATGCTCTACTCCCTTCCTTAACTAATCACTCTCCTTTTCCCTATAATTCTACTCTCCCCCTTGCTAGTCACTTCACTTCTCCACTTTCCTTGTTCGGCTCTACCCCTTGCTAATCACTTCACTTCTTCTCTCTCATTTCCCCCCAAGTTCTATTCTCCCCCTCGTTGGTCACTTCACTTATTCACAAGAAAAAGTGTGTTGTGTTTATTTTTCCTTCTCCTTTCTCCCAAGTTTAACATTCCCTCACTAGTCACATCAATTTATTTTATGTTTATTATGTCTTTAATCTTCTTACCTTCTCTTTTCATCATTCAAAATTGTGCAATTTTTTTTAATACAAATTTTAAAAATAATCGAATTCAAAATAAAAAAATATATATATTTAATTATATATTTTTTAAAATCTATATTTATAAATTTTGTTTTTCTATTACTTTACTTGGTTTTATATAAATGTTTATAAACCTGTATTCCACTATGTAGTTATATTTCATTTGTTATTTCCAACTTAAGATTATATTTCTTTGCAT
>JASDQU010105870.1:97777-125552 GCA_032191745.1 Picea mariana
AGTTGTTCTGTTGCAGGAAATATTTTCTCAATATCTACTTCTAGTTCCATAACCTCCAAAGAAAAGCTTTGGATGTCATTTTCTATAATATTATCTTCTTCCTCTTGCACTAATTTTTTCCTTTTCTTTCTCACGAGGAGCTTGTGTGAACTCTCAATTTTTCCAGGGGGAGGATTCTTCTCTCCCCCTCCACTCGAACTATTGTTGACAACCTTTTTAATTGGGTGGGCCATTGGATCATTTCTCATGCGTGTAGTATTCTTGGGAGTAACAACCAAATATTGAGCACTTCTTTCACTGGGACCTTTTCCCCTTTGCTTGTAAAAATCATTACTGCTAAAAAATCATTATTGCTAAGTAATGTTTCTAGATCGCCAGCATCGTTTATAGGAGTGTTTTGGTTGTTACCCTCTTCTTCTTTGTTCAAGATAGTTTGAATGAAAGAGTTAGTGAAACCCATTAAAAGCATATGTCCCATAAATATTTTGTTTGGATCAAAACCTTTTATCTGTTCAGCATACTATAAATTCACATTGTTGAAATGATTTGCAAATTCGTCAATTTTATTTATATTTCTGAACATGAACTCTCCAATCTTCCATGACAGGGGAATAAATTGTTTTTTCCTTTTTTCATGGAAAAAATGTTGTCAGAAGTTATATTGTATTTCCACCTCTGTAATAAATAGTTTGTCAAATACATGATATGGGAGAAAAGAAGGATTCTATTTCAAGAAAAATATCCTTATGACATTGTGATTCTCCATTTGTTATATTGTTCCTTTTTTCTCTAAAAATCTGGTAGCTTGATTAGATATCCTCGAAGTGTTTTCTCCCAACAACAACCTTTTGAATACTAAAACAAAATTGTTATAAACTTCATAGAAAAACAGAGGGGTCTTATGTCTCCATAGTGCCTGATTCCAAAAGGTAATTGGATATGTTTCGCAATTCACCCTCTTACTTATGGTTAATTTTGAGAATTGACAACAATGCACAATAGAAAATATCAGATAAGAGGCCATAAATAATTTTATGTCATTTTTATAGTGTGATAACTAGCATGGGATTTTGATAGAAATGAGTTTTCCCCATTAAAAAATGGCTTCTTCTTGCAATCTAAAATACAAAATCAATAAAATCATGCAAGATATAGAAGGAGTTTTTTCCTGACCTATCAACCTGGTAAATAACCATGAAATTTATCGATAAGGGTTTTTAAAAGAATCAACCTGGATTTTGGTTATATCGTTTGCGATAGATGTAGGATTCTCCAAATATTATGGCAGGAGGCCAAGCCCATTGTTATGTTTATTCAAGATTTCTCTGCAATCTTCACCTTGGAAGGTAAGAGTCAACTCTAGCAGCTTTAATATCTTGCAAAAAATTTGAGGTGAAAGAGAAATCAGAGAATGATCCTAGAGTTGTATAATTATTCGACCTAGAATGTACTTTTCCACACACCATGAAATGAGTTATTTACAATCAAAAACCTCAGGAACACACCGAACACGAGTGATTCCAGATGCCAAAATTACATATTTCTGTGCAGGAGGAGAGGAATAATATGAATATGCTCTTGACCACTTGAATTTATGGTCTTCACGACCAAAGATATTCAGAGTATCACCACATAACTATTTTCTATATGATGTCTCCATAGGTTGATGGGACTATTTCTTTAGCTAGATAATAACCTCAAATAAATATTTTTGGAGAGATAATGATAATTTAATCCCTTGGAAAATGAAGATTTAATGAAATTTAATGAGTAATTCCTTCTGCCTTTCGCCATTAATGACGATATTTTTGGAGTCTTCACGACGATTGTTATCATTAAAAAACACTTAACACATATTTGGAAAAGCAACAAAATGGAGGGGATGGACAAGAAAGAGTTTGAATATGAAACTTTTCATGAACCCACCAACCTGCGAACCCGTGGTTATGGATGATAAAAAATATACTAAGTGTAGAAAGGTGGTCAGTCAGACTTGCATGCAAAAAGAATAAAATACTTTGGATCTCAGCACCCTGAACAAATTTGATGTTCAAAATGTAGATCATGGAACTTGGGGTCCAAAGTGAAGGTTAAAGAACTTGGAGGATGAGGACTTGAACCCGTGAACCCGTGCAATTGAAAAATGGTTAAGTGTAGTAGCAGATTTNAGGAAATAAGGGGAGGTGTAGAAGAGGAAAAAGAAATGAAAAAATAAATTAAAAAAATTGGGAAGATAGAATGTGGAAGGAAAAAAAAAAATGATCTCAACAATTGGCTCTGACTGTGGGATCATAACCCCCTTGTGGGTTGTCAAGAATCCAGAATCTTCATGACTATATGCTTCCATCCATTGGGCTATGAAGTCGAAAGGTAAGGATATACAACCTAACTAAATTAAAATTATGTACAAGGAAATGAAAAAATTTTAGGCGAAGAAACCTTTCAAATGTTTCCCATTAACAGGCAACATTAACATTTTACCCTTCATATCTTTGAGCATATAATCATTAAAACCAAGGATCTTTTCAATGATATATGGTCCAACCCAAAGTGTTTCGAATTTTGTGTGCATCGATGGTTTCTCCTTAGCTTTGTTCCAAAGTAACACAAGTTCACCCTTTTGAAAATTCTTTATGGTTGCATTCTGATCAAAATATTTTTTGATACCTTTTTGTCTATGATAAGTTCTATTCAAGGATTTACTTCGTTCTTCCTCCAATTTCGATAACTAGTTCACTCTCTTTTGCATAGGTGAACTCTCTTGTACATCCTTTTTATTAACTACAAAAGTCAAGGCGTTTATCTCAAGGTTAATTGGAATTTTTTCTTCTTTCCCATAAACCAATGCGTATGGAGACATCTGAGTTCTGTCTTTCAGAGTCACTCTACTCACCCACAAGCATCAATCAACTTAAAATGCCAATTCCTTTGGTTCTTATCAATAGTTTTCTTCAATATCTGAATGAGTGTCTTATTAGTGGATTCTACAATACCATTCCCTTGTGAATAATAATTTGATGACTTATGCATAACAATCCCATATTATCCACAAAATTCTGTAAATTTTGAACTAATGAAAATCAAGCCATTGTCAGTAATGATTTTTTTGGGGGACATTGAACCTTGAAAAAATATTATCTTTGAGAAACCTAATCAACTTTTCAGAATCATCTCTTTTTAATACTACTGCTTTCGGTCACTTTGTAAAATAATCTATAGTGGTGAGGATGTATGTATGTCCTTTTCTTGACTTTGGATTTATTGGTCCAACAACATCGATTCTCCATTGGGAAAATGGTTGTTCTACAGATATAAGTTGTAATGGCATTGCAGATTTTTTCATTTTCCCTAAAAATTGTTGACAAGATACACACTTCCTTATGTTAGCATATGAGTCTTTAAAAAATAATTGCCAATAAAGTCAAGATCTTATTATTTTATGGGAAGTGGTGGTAGGCACAAAATTTCCACCACATATACCTTCATGGAATTCTTTTATCAATTCTTGATCTTCCTTTCATCAACACATATCAACAATATGCCATCATAGTTCCTCCTAAACAATATATCAACAATCAACACATATTGACTTGACTTCGTCTTCAATTTTTTTCACTCTTTAGGGTTCATGGTGACTGGAAATTATCTGAACCTTAAATAGAATATAATATCTTTATACCATTCTAATAATTCCATGGGTTCTCCTACTAAGATCGAAATTACTCCATCCAAAGAATCACTATTTGCAATGAGCTTACATAAACCGTGTCCTTAATTGCTTTTAAAGGTTTAATTTCAATATCATATTCTTGAAACTCTACCATCTAGTTTTCCCATTTTCCTTCTCTCAATTGTTGATTTAAAAGCAACTTCATAGGAGAGGATGGAACATACACAATGACATGAGAATTTAGTATATAAGTATGAAAGTGTGCCACTACTTTCACAAGAGATACGGCTTGCTTCTCCAATTATGAATATCTCAATTCATAATCATGAAGGGCCTTTATCATGAAACTAATTGGCAATTCTTTGCCCTTGGAATTCCTTTGAGTAAGAATAGATGAAACAACCATTTCTATAGTGAATGAATAAATGATGAAGTCTCTTTGAAAATATGGGCTAATGAGGAATGGAGCTCTAGTGATTTCATTTTTCATATTATTAAAATCTTCTTGGGATCCATGATCCATTCAAACCTTTGGTCCCTTTTTAACAATAAATTAATTAGCTTCACAATATTTACATAGTCACGGACAAATCTTTGTACAAAGTTGATCTTTCCAAAACATTATTGAACTCCCTTCTTAGATGATGGGGGCTTGAGTTCATTTATAGCTTTAACTCTCTTTGGATCAATATAGATTCCTTCCTTGCACACAATATGACCCGATATTTTTCCTTGAGTTACAGCAAATAAACTTTTTTGGGGATTTAAAGAAACACCATATAACCTACACCTGTCAAAAAATTTCCTCAGGTGATGAATGTGATCGCTCCTTGTTTTTTAGTGTATTGTTAAATCATATTGATATTCCACCATGAATTTTCCTATCAATCCCTCAAAAGAATGATCCATAGCCCTCTAAAATGTATCTCCTACATTTTTTAAACCAAAGGGCATCCGAGCATGCGCATATGTCTCCCAAGGTGTTATGAAAGTTGTCTTTTCTTTGTCTTCCTTAGCAACCATGACTTAATTATACCCAGAAAAACCATCTAACATGGACATGCAGGATGATCCCATGACTTTTTGGAGAAGAAACTCCATGTTGGGCAAAGGATGATTATCCTTTACGCTTGATTTGTTAATATCCCTGAAATCTACACACATATGAATCTCCCCAGTATTATTTCTCACTATCAGAGGCTTTGAAAGCCAATCAGAATCTCTAATGCGGTATATTGTTCCAACCTTCTTTAATTTTTCCAATTCAACCTTTACTAGTGCTTTTAATTTTGGGTTCATTATCCTTATCTTTTGCTTGACATGATTTTCCCCTTCTCTCAAGGGAATAATGTGTTGAAATATTGTTTTATCATATGCCTCCAAATCATCATAAATCCATGCAAAAAAATAAATATATTCTTTAAATAATGTGACATATTGATCAACTTCATCAATTGTGCAATCAACTCCCAAATTGACATATTTTGGGGAACTATCAGTTCCAATATTAATATTTCTTGTTTCTTGGACTTTTCGGAGTGATGCTTCTTCCAGGAGGTTTTTAGTATGATCATATCTTGTAAAGAGAGAATCATATTGAATACAATTCCTCATGACAACAGTTATGTGATTATCCGCATCTTCATTATCATTCGCCAAATTTTTTTTCAATTCTTCATCATTCTCAAATACTTATAAATACTTCTGATATCAGCTACAGAAGGTCAAAATATTATTTTTACTTGAAAAGATGTTTTTCTTTGCACATTGTCTGGGTTTGACAGTGAGACCACCAAAGCTAATGAATCTTCCTTATGATTTTTGTCCCTTGGGACGAAAGAAATGTTGAAAGAGTTGAAGGCTTCCATCAATTCATTAACTCTTTTGAAATATAATTTGAGTCTTTCCTTTTTAATCTTATATCTCTACGTAAATTGATTTATTACCAACTCGGAGTCATTTTTCACAATCAGATGTTCTATCTTCATTTCTTGTGTGAGAATCATTTCCTTGAATCAAAGTTTTGTATCCTGCCTCATTATTGGTGCACGCAAATTCAAGTATGATAGCATGTGGATGCACAATATTTCTTGGGTTTATAACGATGATTCCAACTCCACTCCTGGAACTTAAGAAAGCTCCATCAAATGGCATCCTTCAATAACCTTCAAACTGATGCTTTTGATTCTCCATATCTTCAATCTGCTCCATGTCTAGGATAGGATATTTTTCAATCCCAGTGTCTATATAATCTTCCATTAGATCATTATCATTATTTTTGAAGAAAAATAGCCTTATGAGTTCACGAGGGTCCTTAATTATTACTCCTTCTTTATCTGGAAATGTCATGCAACTTCGATCATTCATTATGTATCTCTGGATCATGGACAACCAATATCTTCCTAAGACAACTCCATATGGAGGAGGAAGGTATACCACCACAATATTGAAAACTTTAATAATATGGGGATTTGACATGATCCAAGCATTAAAATCCTCTATTTATCCATAAGCTAACACTTCTCTAGAATCAATTGCATATATTATTTCACTCGTTTCATAATATTTGGTGCATCTCATGCCCAATACCTCCATGACCACCAGTGGCATAATATTATTGGTCGTGGCAGTGTCAACTAAACAATTATGAAGTGAAACATCATGATTCTCCATTGAAATATAAAAAAAGTGGGATTTTACCTCTCAATTTGGCAGTTGATGTGTTTTGAATCTGTTTTGGACTTATAGAAACAACCTCCATTCTTCCATATGGATCATCCAAGAATCTAAAAAAAATTTCCATTTGTTGAGGGATATTTACCATTTCTGTGAAAGGAATATTTATCCTCAACTTACTCAAGTCCTCTACAACATTGTATTTCATTTGGGGAGGGTTTGACACCAGGTGTTGCTTCTTGTTTCCAATGCTATCTGTCAGATTTTTATTTGTCTCTTTCTCATTCACCTTTTCTTTATATTTTTCTTTAATTCTTTACTTTTCCTTTTCAGAATCATCTTTACTTTTGGATTTATTTATAAACACTTGTGTCTGAGAAACATTCTCTTGCAAGTCGAGGTCATTATCTCTTTCTTCAAATATATACATGGATGTATCGCATCCATCTGTCTATACAATTTCATAAATTTCATCAGGTAAATAACCATTTCGTTGCTCAACCATTTTCTCATCATATATATCATCTCGAACAACTACATTTGGGATTGGTTGCCTAGGAACCCTTTGTCTTTTCTGATTATCAGTGTTTTCAAAACTCACTTTGTTTTCTTGGGGAGGGTTCCTTATTTTCTCTTGGACCAACATTCTCGGATTTGCTACATAATTATTACCCCTTCTTAATATGGTTATCTCATTTTTCATTTGCCTAATGGTTCTATTCATTTGTGCAATTTCAATTCTTTTCTTAGTTTCTTGTGCTGCAACAGGGTCTACCTTCACATTTGGTATGGTTCCCTTAAAAAATAGTCCTCTAATGGTTTGATTTTGGATCGATCGTGACTTCTGCTCTTCATTCTTTCTTGAGCTAGAAGCTCCTTGATCATCAATATTTAGGCTTCCCAGCTGCCTCTAAAATTTTCCCAGGATAATATCGGGGTAATCACCTGTCTCAATCATAATTTCTTCCATCTCAGTGGCCTTAATCATTACTTCCTCCAAGGTATCCATATTGGATGTTCTAATAGCATATTTTACATTTGGGGGAATCGCATTCTTATAACAACCAAGTATCACTGGGTCATTAGGTATTTTATTTTATGGAATATTACTCAAAGTTTTATTGAACCTGATATTAAAATATCATATTCTCATTCTTCCTCAAACCAATCTGGGTGAAATTAGTGAGAAGGGTATGATATGCAATCAGGGGAGTGAACATAGTCGGGAACATGGCTTCGAGTTCGTTAAATGAGCCAATTGACCTAATGGGTAATTTCTTATACCATTCATAGGATCGTCCTGATAAGGTTTGAAGAAATAACCCTACCATCACATCGTCATATTCAATGCGATGAAAATCACAAACATCAAGAAATAAATTAAGGTGTCTTTTGGCATCAATTGTTCTGTCTCTAGAAAATTCTTTCAAAGTACCCTTAGGGAGAACATGGAGGTCATGTTGCTCACCTTGAATATTTAAAAGGGAATCTCTTAACCTTATTTGATTTCCAAATATTAGGTCTTCTTGATTTCTTCCACCACCTCCTCCACCTCCCTGTCTTTGTTCATGAGGTTCTTTCATGGTTCTTCTTGTGGTTGTTCATTTATTCCTTCCATGTCTGAAGATATTTCAGGAATATATTTTCCACTTCTTAGAATACATAGTTGTTTTCTTTTACTTCTGGTAATAGGTCCCTTGTATTCATCAAGGTTCAACTCTAACATTGTTCTTATGCTCTTCAAGCTTGTCTTTCATTTCTTCAGTCTTGTCGCTCGTCTCTCCTCTATCTACAGAGGATTTCTCTTTCTTATTTTTGGACCAATGTCTTCCAAGATATTTCTAATTCTTCCCTGGTCTCGGCTACTATTATTACCAAATTATATGGTTGGTGCAAGATGCTTAGTTGATTATTCAATCCAATTTCTAGGTGGTGATGATCAACCTGGGGCAAATTCATGTATCTTTCAAAAGATGCTAAACCAGATTTCAAATTTTCAGTTAATCTTTAGTATGGTTGCCAAAAATGTTGACACTTGAATCTGTTCAAACCGAAACGACAACCTCATGGGGATACAAATCCCCCTTCACTTTTATAAAGGTGGTACTCCTCTTTGTTTCAAGATACTCTTGGAATTCTAGATTTTCAAAATAATATAGGACTTTGAAAAAGTACACTGTGATATTCAAAGAAACATAAAGGTTGCAGAAAATAAAATAAAAAAATTTAAAGGAATTCTTGAGAGGTGACCATGAACCTCACACATCACATATTTGAAAAAGATAAGCAAAATTTCCTCACATCCATCATAGTTAAACTAAAGATTTATGATCACATAAAAATAAAAGAAAAGGGTTTTCACGGATAAGAGAACATTAATAGAGTAAAAACATGTGGAGCTCAAATAAATAAAATAATAGATCAATCTCAAATATTTTATACTCAAAACTCAGAGTTATAAAACATTGTCAAAACGGATACTGAATTAGTTCTCTTGGGATTTCTGAGAAATATAAAGTCTGTTACAAAGCTTTGAAATTTAAATGTGTTTTTCTAGAGGATTGGGATTGGGGCTCTCGTGAACCATAAAGAAAATATAAACAAGAAGTAAGTTGTGGAGAGAAGATGGTGGGCGATGACAAAGTAGCAAGACTTGGAAAGAAGATAGAAAGAAGTCAACAGATTTGGTTAAATCTTTCTAATCAAAGAAGCGGAGTAATTGGATGAAAAACTGATAAAGAAAGAAAAATGTGATCAGCATAAACTTACTATGATGGTATCTCTTATTATTTACTTGCTTTATGTTGTCCTTTTATTTTCCTCATTGAAAGTTATAGGAACCGTCTCATCTGTTTTTTCTTGGCCATATTTAGTTAATTTATTTATTGTCTTTTTAAACCAATCTTCAATGTAATTTTTCATTGGTGCAACATGTATTTCATGCTTGATTTTGATATTAAATAATTCTCCTTCCAAATCTCTTAAGTCATGAGAAATGTCATGTATTGCCTCCTCAATATCTTGATTTTTCATAGAATAATCAACCAGCCAACTATCTATCTCTTCTTTGTTATATTCAATTATGCCATAAAAAATTCCAGCCGATAACCCCTTTAATATCTCGAATTCTCCATCAAATCGTTGCCTTGTCATAAACATTGAATTGAGAATTAACTTAGTATATTTCACCTCATCAACGCTTCCTTCCAAATCTATCTCTGAGAGTATTTTGAACAATTATTCTATTTTCACTATGGCTTTGCAGCATGCTTGGACAATATTATTCAAATTCTTGATCTTTTCTTTCTAACAGGCATTCAATTGTTTAATTCGATTTGGATAAGGAAAATCCTCTTCTCTCCTTTTCAATTTTGTCATGTTTGAGACTTTTATCCCAAATGGAAAAACAACATCTATGTAGAATCCTTCTTCATTTTTTAAATCAACATGGAGATATTCATGAAAAACATGCTTTCTTGAACCGAAAGAAACAATATTTTTTTATACCTCTCATGCTTCTATTATCAATGACGTTCTATTTTTAATGTTTTTCTCCACATGACTTCGGACCGTTGTGACTAAACTAGAATATCCTTTTAATTTAATACTGGGAGTAGTTGGTTTAACCATTGTCAAAGGATTGGCCGGGATTGGAAGAGGCATCAAGGAAATTTCCAATTCTTTGATCTTTTCATTTAATTTGGCATTTTCAGCTTCTAAACCATCAATGGAATCATCAAGCGCATCCTCGGTTTCCCTGTGGATTTTTGAAATATGGTACGGGTGCATGTCCTTCAAGTCGACCTCTGAGCAAGACTTTCCCTTTTTATTCTTCTGGTCACTTCTTTCTACAATCAACTTTTTAGACTCTTTATTAAAAACAACACTTTGAAAAGTGAAGGATTCTTCTTCACTAAAGGTCTCATTTCCAACAACTTCCAATAAGGAAATTTGTTGAGACATATTTTACGGCTACTCTGTTGCAGGAAATATTTTCTCAATATCTACTTATAGTTCTATATCATCAAAAGAAAATCTTTGGATGTCATTTCTATAATATTATCTTCTTCCTCTTGCACTAAATTTTTCCTTTTCTTTCTCACGGGGAGCTTGTGTGAACTCTCAATTTTCCCAGGGGAGGATTATTCTCTCCCCCTCCACTGGAACTACTGTTGAAAAAAAATTTAATTGGGTGGGCCATAGGATAATTTCTCCAGGATGTAGTATTATTGGGAGTAACAACTCGAGATTGAGCACTTCTTTCACTGGGACCTTTTCCCCTTTGCTTGTAAAAATCATTACTGCTAAGTAATGTTTCTAGATCACAAGCATCATGTATAGGAGTGTTTTGGTTTTTACCCTCTTCTTCTTCATTTAAGATAGTTTGAATGAAAGAGTTACTGAAACCCACTGAAATCATATGTCCCATAAAGATTTTGTTCGGATCAAAACCTTTGATATTTTCAGCATAATTTAAATTCACATTCTTGAAATGATTTTCATATTAGTTAATTTTATTTATATTTATGAACATGAACTCTCCAATCTTCCATGGCAAGGGAAAAAATTGTTTTTCCTTTTCTCATGGAAAAAATGTAGCCATAAGTTATATTGCATTGCCACCTCTGAAATAAATAGTTTGTCAGATACATGATACAGGAGAAAACAAGGATTATCTTTCGAGAAAAATATCCTTTTGACATTGTGATTATCTATGTTGATATTATGGTAGTTGTGGGAGGTATTGACCTCCACTTGTGACCTATGATGAGATTAGAATATTCCAAGAAGTAAGAGAAACCCTAAAAGACTTGGAAATAACCCTATAAGATAAGCTTGTTAAAGAAAATATTTTATATTGAGTCTTTAGTACCCAAAAAGAAAAGTCGGCCCAAACAGCCTGGGAAAAGCAGTATAAATACAGGATGTCATTTCTCATTTGAGACAGATATCTCGGAATTGAAGAAATCCACTTGTTCGCACTGCAGAAGTTTAGTAGTGTGCAAGTCTGGGGAGCAACTGCAGCTACAGTCCTGCAATATGTATTTTAAGTTTTTCTGGGTTGGACTTTTTTATCAGTATTGTTTATCTTTTCTTGTTGCATTAGCCTTGGTTGGATATTGATTTGATACTGAAATTCTTCTCTCTGTCAAGGTCAAGGTGCTCGGGTGTGGCAGTAATGCCTATGGTTGGGTGACAATATTGCTATATTGTTTATGGTTAAACAAGGACACCCACTTTTCTAACAGGTTATGGGCCCACACCTCCTTCATTCAGTCTAACCACTGGAAGGAATATAAGCCATAAGGTTATCAAGATCATTGAAGAACTGTCGCTAGGGTTTCTAGCAGGTGAAGTTAATGAAGTATTGTCACTAGGGTTACTAGCAAGTGTAGTTGCAGAAACCCTAAAACTCTTTCCTAGAACCTTATGATGGAATACCTTACTCAAGGAGAATATTTTCTGGTCCACCTTATTCCAGCGCACATATTGGCACTCTCAAAAGGAAAAAACATCAAGGTTGAGATTTTGGGTCAAATCTTGACCAGTTATCAGTCAATAGAAATCATGAATGAAAAGAGAGATCATCTACACTATTCATCCCTCACAGGAACTCTTGAAGATGACATGTGGATAATTGACAGTGGAAATTCCAGGCATATGACAGGAGACCAAGCTAGGCTCTCTAATCTAAATGAAAATAATACATCGTACAAGATAGAACTTGGAGACAAAAACACCTATCCAGTCGAAGGAATTGGTCAAGCCTCCATCAAATTGAGAACATGTAACAATGTTCATTTGAGAAATGTCTTATATGTACCTGGTTTAGAAAATAACATTGTATTGATATCTTGCCTAGAAGACAAAGGAAACATAATAGCCTTTGTAGATGGAAAAGTATTATCTTGGTCTAGAGACTCCAACATAGAGGACGCTAGAGTTATTGGAACCTGTGAAGGAAGACTATACAGACTACTAGAATTAAATGATGAAGCTCTTGTACATGATGAAGTCAATCCCAATGAACTTTGGCATAGAAGGTATGCTCATATTAACTATCAAGAATTACCTTTCCTCAAAAACATGTTTGTGGGAATACCAAAACTACAATCTACACATGAAGGAATTTGCAAAGGATGTGCTCTTGGTAAGAATGTTAAGAAACCATTCTCAAGCAACAATAATAGATCTAAGGAAATCCTAGATCTAATGCATTCATATGTTTTTGGTCTGATGCTTCTCAAATCTCTAGGAGGTTATCCTTACTATGTAATCTTCATTGATGATTACTCTAGAAATACTTGGTTATATCTCTTAAATACCAAGGATGAAGTTTTCAGCAAGTTTCAAGAATTCAAAGAACGGATAGAGAACCTCACAAACAAGAAAATTAAGACCTTGAGAATAGATAATGGAGGAGAATACACATACAAGAAATTAGTTTCCTTTTGCAAATCGGAAAGGGATAGGAGGGATCTAACTGTTCCTCATAATCCTCAAAAAAATGGTGTAGCATAAAGGAAGAACAGATCTATTGAAGAAACGGTGAAGGATTTATTGAACGATCAAGGTTTATGTATGTATCTGTGGGGAGTGTTGAAATATTGTAACTGCAAAGAGTATTCTATTTATTATTGATGTATTATTCATTAGATCAATCCCCTTTTGTGGATTGATCATTTCGAGTATTGTAAATGACCAAATCCCCTTTTGTGGATTTGTCAAACCCTAATTGTAATATGCTAAATGAGAAGTTGGCCCCCAGAATATATTAAAGTGGTTATAACCACCCAAAATGAGAAGTCACCCCTGCCATTGAAAAGACACCTCAGTTCATCACCTACCATATTGTATAAATAAGAGAGGCCAGTGCCTCATTTGTTCACTCACTCACTTGATCATCAGAGCGCAAGTTTGGAGCTGCAGTTGGAGAAGAAGAGAGAGAGAGAGAGAGAGAGAGAGGCGCCCTACTTGGGAGAGGACTTTTTGTATTGTTTNAAGGAAGTTTTTGTTGGTTTTTCTCCCCCATGAGGGTTTCCCAAGATAAATGATGTGTCTCTTATGATTGTGTATTTCTCAGTGATCCTATCTATGCTATGGTTATCTAGTAAATTGAAAAGAAACCTAATAATATCTTAAATCTTAACATGGTATCAGAGAAAAGTTGAAGAGATCATCTTTCACATGAAGAAGAAAAACGTCGTTGTTGTCGTACATGAAAATTAGGGCTTTTTATTGAAGAAGATTGTCAGCCTCAAAACCATCTAGAAAAGTGCACCCTAACCCAAGGAACTCTTTGGCACATTCAGCACACCTTTTCAGTGGGTAGATCTCCCAGAAAGTGAAACCCTAGCTTTCACAAAGTACCAGAAGTAAGATACCAGAAGTACCAGAAAACCAGAAGTACTAGAAAACCAGAAGCACCAGTCTAGAAATCTGCTAGTCAAGTTTGAGGGGGTAAAATTTGGATTTTCAGAAATTTGACTACACCAGCTTACTCGCCTCAGCTCAGCGCATCTATCCCTTGCATCATAATTTCAAAATTTGAAGTTTGAAAAATTAGGGTTTCTTCATAAAACCCTAAGTTGTAGTTGCAGTTGCAGTTTCAAAATCAGTTGCAGTATCAATTAAAGTATCAATTGTAGTACCAGTCGCAGTCACTCTTGAATTTTTTAAAAGTTGGTAATTATTACCACTGCTACCAGATGGTGCCACTACCTGCAAATGTTATTAGAGGTATGTACTCACATATGCTTAATTTGTTAAATATTTAAAGGGTATTTGTAGAAGAAGGGATCTCTTGACATAGATCCAGAAGGATATCAAGATCCAACACATTCAGAGGAATAATGAAACCCAAGTTTGATTATTCTAATATGCATCTATTTGTTATGACATTATTTTGATCTAGATTGCATGTTGAAGCTATGACCATCATACTAACATTTGATCAAAATTAAAGTCAAGGTGTTAGATGGATTAAATTTGAGATCATAGAGTTTATCCTCTAACCCAACCTTCTTTCAAGATAGCATGTTGTATTAGTACAGAAGACAGGTTGAGGAAATCAACCGTCATGTTCAGTGAAGAAGACTTGGAAGAAAAGAAACACACTCGTTCTTGAGGACAAGGCTCCAGGTTCCAAGTTTGATTAATTAAATTGATAAGATTCAAAGTTGCACATGACAAGTTGTTGACTACTCCTTTACAAGTAAACACTATAGTTGAGATAGCAGTCCTTGAAAAGTATTATACTTGGTAGCATGTGAGCATATTGAGATAAATGCTTAATGTAATCATTTTCCATATACAACTAACATCTCCTCTAGAAGAAACTTCTTATGTTAGTTCCAGGTTGCCATGGAGGAATGTTTGATCACAACACTATAAGAGTGTTGACCTCATTTCATATTGTATTACTTACTTTTGATCTCTGCTTCAAACATGCCACAAGTGATATATCTAAAGGAGCTATTGTGATGATTATTTTTGCTATTGCTTTATCTACTATTATCAAAAAGAGTATTATTCTTGCTTGTTGTTTTGTTCAAAGATGACCGAACATTAGAATAAGAGCTCATAGTAGAATTGTTCAAAGGGTAATGAAGCCACCTTGACGGGAAGTAGAACTCGACTCTATCTTTCATATTTAGACTTGGTATTCAACACCAAGTATACCCTGTAAGAGATGATAAAGTCCTTGTAGACTTAGAAGAAATAGAGAGTAAGCCTGATCTTAGAAAGGATCAGATGAAGAGACAACTTCCAGTACTGGGAGACAGATGCCATGATAAGACTATATCATAGCTTCAGAAAATTCTAGAAGATATGAAATCTCTTGGGAAGATTCTCTTGTTTCAGTAACAGAGAAGGAAGCCAGTCAAAAATACTAGGATATGGATTCTCCCATGAGACTAGAAGAGAAGTCAATATTGACTTACAAGATTGATCTATACAGATCAAGCATGTTGCAAATGTACAAAGCTTGATGTGTGTCTAAAGGATTCTCCCAGTAAGAGGGAGAAGAATATGATGAGACACTTACTCCAGTACTTATTAAGACAACCAAAACAACCATGATTCATGTATAGTATGAGATCCAGGGGGAGATATCCCCATATTTAAATTGAGTGGAAGTTGGTGCATTACATTAGTTGGGTCATGGAGACATGACTACAATGAAAGATAAGAGTTACCTCCATGAAAGAATAAGAGCTACCTTCAGTATCAATTTATTGAGCCACTCTCAGTTTCAGATGAAATTGTTTCCATGATAGAATAAGAGGAGTTCCTCACATAT
This sequence comes from Picea mariana, assembly GCA_032191745.1. NCBI lineage: Eukaryota > Viridiplantae > Streptophyta > Pinopsida > Pinales > Pinaceae > Picea > Picea mariana. Next base: position 113,428 of record JASDQU010105870.1, read on the forward strand.
TTCAACAGTCATAGTGAGAATGAAGCAACCATTCTCAGCTTCAAAGTAGCTGAAGGTGGAGAGTTCTAGATTCCAGAAGGAACAGTTGCAGAGAGAGTAGAGGACATACTCCCATACAGTGAGACAGATAGTGCTTTGCAGAAAGCACATAGATCTAGCACATGATTGTGCAAATTGAGTTGCAACTGAGAAAGTGTACCAAATTGGTACAATGTAATGAGAAAATTTGATTTGAAGATTGAAAATAGAAAGACTCATGTCTGCGAATTGAAGGAAGCTATATACGTGTTGAAGCAAGCTCCTAGAGCTTGGTATGGAAGAATTGACAGTTTCCTGGCAAGCTTGGGATTTACCAAGAGTAAAGTTGATTCTAACCTTTATCTCGAGGTTATAAATGATGTTCTAGTGATGTTACTACGATATGTAGATTATGTATTCTTGACAAGATGAAGAAAATCTCATCACAGATTGCACAAGAATCTCGCTACAGAGTTTGATGGAAGACATAAATGCATTATCTCTTAGGTCTTGAAGTTTGGTAGAGCACAGAGAAGATCTTCCTTAACCAAGGGAAGTATGCAATTAAAATGAAGAGGTTTGACATGTTGAAATGTAAATCCATGTACACACCCATGAAAACAAAGTTGGAGATCTTGGTAGATGCCTCGTTAGAATTGGTTGATGCTACTTTGTACAGACAAATTATTGGTTTAGTGATGTGTCTGACGAATACCAGACTAGATATATGTTTTTCCTTGAGTCAATATCTGGTAGAACTGAGATGTGTTCACATTGTTGCTACAAAACATATGATGAGATACCTTAATGGTACATTGGATTTTGGTCTCTATTATACCAGAGATCATGACTTCAGACTGAGTGGTTACACCAATTCAGATTGAGCTAGAAGTGTTTATGATAGAAAGAGAACATCAATATGTTGTTTCAGTCTGAGGTCATCCATGAATTAATCACAGAGTAGGAAGCAATCAAGTATTTCTCTCAGCACAATAGAAGAAGAATACATTTCTGCATGTTCTGCTAGTTGTGAAGCCATATGGCTTCGGATGTTGTTGACAGATCCATTTGATCTAGAGATGGAAGCCACTGTGATTATATGTAATAACCAAGTTGTATAAAGATGATGGAGAACCATGTGTTCCATGATGAGTCGAAGCACATAGAGATCTAGTATCAGTTCATATGTGATATGGTGCAGAGAGGAGCCATAAAGCTCCAGTATGTTAGCACAGATGAACATGTTGTTGATGTGTTGACCAAGCCTCTATCTCATGTAAAGTTTGAGTACTTTTGATAAAATCTTGGTGTAGTCCAAAAGTAACTCCCTCGAAAGGGGGAGTAGTGTTGTGATCCCAACATAGTGTTGAAGATTTCCATCTTCATGTTGATGTTGTTGTGATGTACCAGCTTAATTGTTGTGATGATGTGCCAACTTAATTGTTGTGATGGTGTGCCAGCTTAATTGAAGTGATGATGTGCCAGCTTAATTGTTGTGATGATGTGCCAGCTTAATTATTGTGATGATGTGCCAGCTTAATTGTTGTGATGATGTGCCATCTTAATTGTTGTGATGATGTGCCAGCTTAATTGCTATGATGATGTGCCAGCTTAATTGTTGTGATGATGTTCTAGCTTAATTGTTGTGATGCCAGCTTCATGTTGATGATATTCCAGCCTCGTGTTGTGTTGATGTGCCAACCTAGTGCTGTGATGCCAGCCTCATGATGATTCCATGCCAGCCTCATGTTGTGATGATGTGTCAGCCTTGTGCTGTGATAATGTGCCAGCCTCATGTTGTGATGATGTGACAGCCTCATGTTGAAGACTCTCAGCCCAGTTTTGATGTTGATGATGCTCCAACCTTTCTGTTGTGTTGTTTTTGTTATTGATGATGGTGATGTATTAGTGTTATACTAATCCATGTTGATGCAGATGTTGATGATGCCACTTCATCTTCTTGTTGAAGATGAGGATGCCACTTCAGCTTCTTGTTGAAGATGATGATGATGATGTTACTTCAGCTTCTTGTTGAAGATAATGTTGATGATGCCACTCCATCTTCTTGATGAAGATGATGTTGACGATGCCACTCCAGCTTCTTGCTAAAGATGATGATTATGATGTTATTTCATCTTTATTGTTGAAGATGATGATGTTACTTTAGCCTCATGCTAAAGATATTGATGATATCACTTTAGCCTCATGCTAAATATTTTGATGATATTAATTTAGCCTCATGCTAAAGAAGATGATGATGCTACTCCAGCTCCCTATTATGAATGATGATATTGATGATGAGAAAAAATTTCGATGATTTATAGATATTCCAGTCAATGTTCCAAGATGTTGTTGATGATGTTTCCCTCTCTCTCTCCGATGTTGTTGTAGAATACCCTTCTTGTTAAGGGGGAGTGTTGGAATATTGTAACTTCTAAGAGTATTCTATTTATTATTGATGTATTATTCATTAGATCAATCCCCTTTTGTGGATCGATCATGTCGGGTATTGTAAATGACCAAATCCCATTTTGCGGATTGGTCAAACCCTAATTGTAATATGCTAAATGAGAAGCCAGCCCACGGAATATATTAAAGTGGTTATAACCACCCAAAATGAGAATTCGGCCCTGCCAGTGAAAAGACACCTCAGTTTAGCACCTGCCAGTGAAAAGACACCTCAATTTAGCACCTACCAGATTGTATAAATAAGAGAGACCAGCACCTCATTTGTTCACTCACTCACTTGATCATCAGAGCACAAGTTTGGAGTTGTAGTTGGAGAAGAAGAGAGAGAGAGAGAGGCGCACTACTTGGGAGAGGACTTTATGTATTGTTTGGTTTATTCTCTTGGCATTGTATTGTCTATCTATATTAAGAAAGTTTTTGTTGGGTTTTCTCCCCCATGAGGGTTTCCCAGAATAAATGATGTGTCTCTTGTGATTGTGTATTTCTTAGTGATCCTATCTATGCTATGGTTATCTAGTAAATTGAAAAGAAACCTAATAATAGCTTAAACCTTAACAGGGAGAAGCAGCCATGACATAAATATATGTTCAGAACAGAAGTCCCCACAACACATTGAAGGATATGACTCCAGAAGAAGCCTTCTCATGAAAGAAACCTAATGTGGAACACTTAAGAATCTTTGGATTCCCTGTCTACTTTCACATCCCCAAGGATAAAAGGAAGAAATTAGAACCCTCGGGAAAGAAGGGCATATTCATGGGATACAGTGAATCCTCGAAGGCCTACAGAATCCATATCCCAGAACAACATAAGGTTGAACTCAACAGAGATGTAATCTTCAATGAAAATATGTCTTTCAAGAAATCCGTAGAAGAAACTATAGAAGAAGAAGCATATGAAGAGCCTAATGAAGAAAGCACATGTCTTCCAAAAAGTCAAAATGAATAAATAGAACAACTTGATCATATGATGCAACCATGTAAAACTATTGAATCAAACATTGTATCCAAAACCAAGAAACGTCCAGCTTGGCTTGAAGCTACCCTACAAGAAGCAGAAAGACTCAAAGCCCCAAGTGGCACCTTCAGAAAAAGAAAAAAGCCCAAGAGATTCTCCAGCTATGCAGCATGTATGACAAAGCTTCTAAATGACTAACCCACCACATTTGAAGAGGAATATTAGAAGAAAGAATGGAAGGAAGCCATGATAGAAGAACACTAGTCCGTCATGAAAAATGATGTATGGAAAATTGTGCCTAGACCTAAAGAAAAATCAGTAGTAACTTCAAAATGGGTCTATAAGATCAAACATGCAGAATACGGAAACGTGGACAAATACAAAGCAAGGTTCGTAGCTAGAGGGTTCTCCCAGAAGGAGAGAGAAGACTACGACGAGAAATTTTCTCCTGTTTCCAGATATACTTCTATCAGAGTTGTTATGTCTCTTGTTGCTTCCATGGGATCCATTTTACATCAGATGGATGTAAAAACAACTTTCCTCAATGAAGCAATCGAAAAAGAAGTATACATTGAACAACCTTAAGGATTTGAAGTACACACATGTTTGCAGACTAAATAAATCCTTATATGGATTCAAGCAATATCCAATATCTTGGTATGCCATAACAAACAACTACTTAATAATACTTGGCTTCTCCAAGAGTCATGTAGATCCAAATCTTCAAGACAAAGTCGTGAAAAATGCACATGTGATTCTACTTCTATATGTTGGCAATTTATTCTTGACAGGTGAAGATTCTCTCATCATCCAGTGTAAGAAGGAACTAGCTTCTGAGTTTGATATGAAAGGTCTTGGTCTCATGCATTATTACTTGGGACTAGAAGTATGGCATAAGCGTAGTGAAGTATTCCTTGGACAAGGAAAGTATGCAATGAAGATTCTTCAGAAGTTTGGAATGATGGATTGAAAATCCATGGACACTCTTATGACCACAGATATAAGGAAAGTAAGAAACTCAGATTCTGATCCAGTATACCCACCCCTATATCAACAATTGATCGGGTCATTGATGTATTTAGTGAATACTCAACCAGATATTTTCTTTGTTGTAAACACACTAAGCCAGTTCCAGGTGGACCCCAAACATAAGAAGTGAATAGCTGCAAATCATGTTCTAAGATAAATTCATGGGACGCTAAACTATGGTTTAAGATATACTGAATCCAGTGATATACAACTTCATGGATTCACATATTCAAATTAGGCAGGAAGTGCAGAAGACAGAAGGAGTACTTCAGGGATGTGTTTCATCTTGATCTCTACTATGACATCTTGGGGCAGCAGGAAAAAAAAGTCTGTCGCACTCAGCAAAGTAGAATCAAAATATATCGCAACATATGAAGCATGTATAGAAGCAGTATGGATGAGAAAGATGATTTCTGGATTATTTGATCAGGTTCCAAATTCAACCATAATATACTTGAAAATCATCGTTGTATAAAGCTATCTGAACACCCTATGTTTCATGAACCGTCGAAACACATTGAGATCAAATACTACTTTGTTCGACATAAATTCAACGAAGGAGAAGTGAAGCTCCAGTATATCCCCACAGATGAGAAGACAACAAATATTTTGACAAAGCCTCTGTCCAGGATAATGTTTTCATATTTACGAGACAAGTTGGGGATCGTAGAGATAACTCCCTTAGTTGAAAGGGAAGAGATGGCTCAACAGGTTGGGAGGGAGCACTGACATATCATTGATTTATGGACAGTCATTTTTAATTTCAAAAAAAGGTCCAGGATGAGCAGTTCCTTTCTAGTTCAAAAAGTGGTTTGAGATTTCTGACAGAAAGGCATTTTCCAGTTCGGAAAATGGTCCATATCGGACATCATTTTCATAATGAAAATGGTTCGATAGATTTTTGATGTACCATAGACAACGATTCCCCTTGTGTCCTATGTTTGAATGGTATAGGATAGTCTGTCTTCTTGGAAATCACTCTCAGTAGTGGTCAAGTAGAATGGTCTGCCTCGTTGGGCAGTCATTCTTTTGAAGTTCACAGTTGTGAGAAGTTTCGAAGAATGGTATGTTTTGGAGGTTGGTGCAGGACAGTCATTTCCTTAGGAAATGGTCCGGACAGTCATTCCCTAGGGAAAACTCATACTCTTCAGGCTGCACTTTGTTTAGTGCTGGAGGAATGGTCCATGTTCAGCAATCAGGGATAAGCATTCCCTAGGGCATACTCATTCTCTCCAGGTTGCACTTTGTTTAGTGCCAGAGGAATGGCCCAGTTAAGTGAATGGTCTAGGCTCAGAAATCAGGATAGTTATTCTTCTATGCTTGAGAAGAATAGTTTGGATAGGTCATGGATGATGTTTTACTTTCTGAGGGCAGATGCTTTTCTAGATCTCACAGATGTGAGTGGAAGAATGGCCCAGATGACTCAGTTTATATTATGATATTGTTTTTTTGTTCAGGATGACATGAGATGGTATGATCTCTATGGAGACTGTATGTCTCTAGACAGTAGATGTATGCTATTGTGGTGGATTTGTTCCACTGGTTGTGACTATGTGTCATTGATTGAGTAGTCGTGTACTACTTGGTGTGGTTGTGTACCACTAGATAGTAGTTGTGTACTATTATGCATAGACACAGTTGTGTTTTATCAGATGACATTGTATTAATTGTCATGGAGATTATATAGTTCGAGCATGATGACGATGCTCATGATTTGATCATGAGATAGCCTGTGTGGCTATAATGATGCTACCAGTTGAATGGTTTGTTTGTGCTCAAGACCATTACCTGTTATACCTCCCTAGCTAGGAGGGAGTGTTGATATTATGGTAGATGCAAGAGGTATTGACCTCCACTTGTGACCTTTGATGAGATTATAATATTCCAGGAAGCAAGAGAAACCCTAAAAGACTTGGACATAACCCTAGAAGAGAAGTCGACTAAAGAATATATTTTATATTGAGTCGTTAGCACCCAGAGAGAGAAGTCAACCCAAACATCCTGGAAAAAGTAGTATGAATACAAGATGCCAGTTCTCATTTGAGAGACATATCTCAGAATTGCAAAAATTCACTTGTGCGCACTGCAGAAGTAGAGTAGTGCACAAGTCTGGGGAGTAGTTGTAGCTGCAGTCCTATAATCTGTATTTTCAGTTTTTCTGTGTTGGACCTTTTATCAGTCTTGGTTATCTTTTCTTGGTGCATTAGCCTTGGTTGGCTATTGATATTCTATCAAAATTCTTCTCTATGTCAAGGTCAAGGTGCTTGGGGGTGGCATTAGTGCCTATGGTTGGGTGACAATATTGCTATATTGTCTATGGTTAAATGAGCACACCCACTTTTCTAACACTCCATTTGTTCTATTGTTCCTTTTTTCTCTAAAATTATGGTATCTTGATCAGATATCCTCGAAGTGCTTTCTCCGAACAACAACCTTTTGAATATTGAAACAAAATTATTATAAACTTCATAGAAAAACAGAGGGGTCTTGTGTCTCCATAGTGCCTAATACCAAAAGGTAACTGGATCTATTTCGCAATTCACCCTCTTACTTATGGTTAAGTTTGGGAATTGACAACAATGCACAATAGAAAATATCATATAAGAGGCCATAAATAATTTTCGGCCCCTTTTTATAGTGTGATAACTAGGACAAGATTTTGATAGAAATGAGTTTTCCGCAATAAAAAATGGCTTGTTCTTGCACTGCAAAATACAGAATATATAAAATCATGTGAGAGATAGAAGCAATGCTTTACCGACTTGTCGACCTGGTAAATAGCCATGCAATTTCTTGATAAGGGTTTTTTAAAGACTCAACCTAGATTTTGGTTATCTCTGTTGGGATAGATGCGGGATTCTCCAAATATGTCAGCAGGAGGTCAAGCCCAGTGTTATGTTTCTTCAAGAATTATATGCAATCTTCACCTTTGAAAGTAAGAGTCAGCTCTAGTAGCTTTAACATCTTGCAAAAAACTTGAGGTGAAAGAGAAATCAGAGAATGATCCTGGAGTTGTATAATTCTTTGACTTGGAACGTACTTGTCAACACACTATGCAATAACTTATTTACAATCAAAAACCTCAGGAACACACCGAGAATGAGCAATTCCATATGCCCACATTACATCTTTTTGTGAAAGAGGAGAGGAATAATATGAATATGCTCTTGACCACTTGAAGTTCTAGTCTTCATGACCAAAGATATTCATAGTATCACCATAAAATTGTTGTCTAGTTGATGCTACCATAGGTTCATGGGACTATTTCTTCAGCTGTATAATAACCTCAAATAAATCTTTTCAGAGAGATAATGATAATTTAATCCCATAGAAAATGAAGATTTAATGAAATTTAATGAGTAATTCTTCAATCCTTTTGCCATTAATGACGATATTTTTGGAGTCTACACAACGGTTGTTAGCATTAAACAACACTTAATGTGTATTGGGAAAAGCAACAAAATGGTGGGGATGGACGAGAGAGAGTTTGAATATGAAACTTTTCATGAACCCTCCAACCCAGGAACTAACGAACACGTGGTTATGGATGATTAAAAATATACTAAGTGTAGAAAGGCATTTGGTCGAAATTGCATGCAAAAAGAAGAAAATAATTTGGAGCTCGGCACCCACGAAAAAACTGATGGTTAAAATGTAAATCATGGAACTTGGGGTGCAAAGTGAAGGTCACAGAACTTGGAGGATGAGAGATTGAACCCGCGAACCCGCGCAATTGAAAAATGGCTAAGTGTAGTAGCAGACTTATGACATGAGCAAGTGGATGGAGATGAAAGTCCTCCAACCTATCAATCACTGAGATATGACTAAGTATAGTAACCAGAAAGGGAGAGAAGAAAGGACAAAAATAGGGAAATAAGGGGAGGTGTAGAAGAGGGAAAAAAAATGAAAAAAAAAATGTTGGGAAGATAGAATATGGAAAGAAAACAAGGAAACACGAAATGATCTCAACAAGGTTGTATAATCCTATTACCAAGAAGCTGATAGTAAGCAGACATGTGAAATTCCAAGAATATAAATCTTGAGATAACCAAACAAGTGAAATGATTGTAGATCATATTCCTTCTATACAAGAAGATAAGCAGGTGGAAGCTACAGGAAAACAAGCTTCTCCACCAAGACTTCCAAGATTGCAAGTACAAGACCAAGGAGAACAAACAGAGCATAGTCCATCTTCTTCTTTCAACAATGATTCAGATCCCACTATAGAAAAATTGAGGAACCATAAAACAAGAAGCTTGAGAGAAATTTATGAGCAGAATGATGACATGGATCAACAAGCACACTTTTCTATGTTATCCTATCAACTCGTATACTTTGAAGAAGTGGTCAAAGAAGAAAAATGGGTTGATGCAATGATTGAAGCAATTGAAAGAAACGACACATGAGATCTTGTTGATCTCTATACAGGTAAAACCAACATTGGAGTTAAATGGGTGTATAAGAAAAAATTCAATGAGAAAGGAAAAATAGAAAAGAAAAAGTCAAGACGTGTAGCAAAAGGGTTTGCTCAACAACCCAGTATTGACTGTGGAGAAACATTTTCTCCAATAGCATGCTTAGATACTGTCAGAGAAGTTTTGGCAGTTGCAGCTCAAAATAAATGTCGAGTCTATCAAATGGACGTTAAATCAACCTTTCTAAATGGAATTTTATAGGAAGAAGTTTATGTGGAACAGCCACCGAGATTTTAGATTAAAGGTAAATAGTACAAGGTGTATAGATTGAAGAAAGCACTGTATGGTTTGAATCAAGCTCCAAGATCTTATTACAGTCGCATTGATTACTATTTTCTCAACAATGGGTTCAACATGAGCAATAATGAACCCACACTTTACACCAAAAGAAATCAGAAAGGTAATATTTTAATAGTTTGTCTCTATGTTGATGACATGATTTATATAGGAAATATGTTTTTGAATGAATTCAAACCAGTCATGCAAAGTGAATTTGAGATGACTAATCTCGGTCTTATGAAATATTTTCTGGGAATTGAGGTTGAACAATCTGAAAAAGGAATTTTTATTTGTCAACGAAAATATGTCACGGATATTTTGAAAAAGTTCAAAATGAACAAATGCAAGCCAGTAGATACACCAATTTTAACAGCTACAAAGCTAAGTAAGCAAGATGAAGGAACATAAATTGATTATACTCTATATAAGAGGCTTGTAGGCAGCCTCATGTACCTTACAACTACAAGGCCATATATTATGTATGAAGTGAGCCTAATTTCGAGATTTATGGAATATCCTAAAATCTTTCATTGGAAAGTTGGGAAAAGAATTTTGAGGTATATTGCAGGTACAATAGATTACGAAATTTGGTATTCCAATTCAGAAGATGATTCACTTATTGGATATACAAATAGTGATTTTGCAGGTAGCATTGATGATATGAAGAGTACTTCAGGGTACACATTTCTATTGTGTACAGGTTTGATTTCATGGGCTTCAGAGAAATAACCCATCGTCACAATTTCTTCAGAAGAAGAAGTTTGTGTCGAAGGAACGTCAGTAGCTTGTCATGCAGTGTCGTTGAGAAGGATCCGTAGCAATCTTGCACATGAAGATAAGGATCCAACTCCTACATTTTGTGATAATAGTTCAGCAATTGCATTATCTAAGAATCGTGTGTTTCATCGTAAGAGTAAACACATTGACACTCGCTATCATTTCCTCTATGAGTTTTTCAACAATGGTAGAATCATGCTACATTTTTGTGGTTCGAAAGTACAATTAGCAGATATCTTCACCAAACCATTGGGAAGAAATAATTTTGAATTTCAAAGACAACACTTAGGCATTGTTTGTGCTGATTTTTTTAATGGTCGAAATTAAGGGGGAGTGTTGAATGATGTAACTTCTCCCTCATTGCTTGTTTGACTAAAACAAAGAGATGGATAGGCATATTAATTGCATAGATAAGATAGGTGAAGTTGCATTTATTACTMAGGTGAAGGATGGAGAATTTTAGATATTACTCTAGTAAAAATGGCTTTATCTGAATACCGATGACCTTTGCTATAATATTATATAAATAGTTACAAAGAGAAATGAGTTGAAAATCATTAGAAGTCCTAGGCACATCGATCTTTGGAATCAAAGAAATGAGCATAGAATTAAATCTTCCATACATCCACTTCTACTTCCATACATCCACCCCGATTGCCTAACCTGCTCCACCACCCTTAGTAAGCATCCCTAATGATCTTAAAGAATTCCCCAAAGAATACCTAACATGCTCCACCACCTTGATTAATTAACCCCTAATTATATTAAAGAAGTCCCCAAAGAATTCGAGAGTCCAACCATTTGGACCTCGGATTTTGGCCTTGTTGAAGGATTTAATTATTGCTAATAGTTCTTCAGATGAAACTTGTAGAAGCAAATCCTCATTTTCATCCTCCTCCACCACTAGGATAGGAAAAAATCCTCTTTGCTCCAATGTGAATTATATTTGAAAGGACCACCCGACCTCAACCCCCTTCCAAATTCTAGAAATATGGGAAAACTATCTGAAAATCAAATCTTTCCTCTATGACTGACATTGATCTACCATCTAGATTAGAGACTGGTGGGAAAGAAATCGGTCCAAGCGCTTAACAACATAATTCGAACCCGAATGATTATTGGACCAAGTGGGAGCAAGCTCAATGGGCTCCAAGTTGACCCATCCCATTCTATCAAAATTGTCAACAAAGAAGCTCGAAAAAGGATCTTCATGAGTAGTGGATCTCGAGATTTCACCTCTGCAAATGGAGAAGTTCATATTACTCCCTATCAATAAATTCTCCTATTTCATACATGACATTGAGAAGAGACACCTCAAAAATACTTATTTACCCACATATGGCATGTAAATGTTCAAAATGGAAAGGTTCAAATCCAATTCTCGACTATACGCCTCCATTAGAAGACCTGAAGACACTACATAAGGATTGTTTAACATCAAAGAATTGAAAAAAACTAGAGATTAAACCTCCTTAACTGCCAAAAGAGTCTAACTTGAAAAATTTCCAACCTTTCAATATTGTATTCAACTCACAAATCAAAGGATCACAAGCTCCCCAGGTCTCCTTTAGTAGTACAAGGTATGGCCTCTCCAACTCCACCAGTCGTTTAAGGGCGGATTTTTTGGAAATCCCCCGCACACCACAGACATTAACATACACCACAGACATTAACATAGATATCTTTCATGGGGGAACATGTTTGGGGGTTTTCAAAGCTCTAAACACCCTAGAAATAACACGTTGACGACCTTGCGAGATCTCTCGAGGATTTCTCTTATGCTATATAGGTAGTGTATTATTGACCTGCCTTGGTAGGGCCCCAATCCTTAGGGAGGTCAAATCCTAAACCCCCATAACTTCGAGGAGAGGGCCTTGGCTTAAGAATATATGACTCCCAACCAGAGGAAGAAGAATGAGAGGAGGAAAGCTTATTATGGCTCGATCAAGAAGACAAAGACTGGGCAACATGAATTTTTTCCCAAGTTCATCATTCACAAGACCAAAACCAACAAATCACTCTCTGTTGGCATTTGGAAGTCACTCCTGGATTGCTAGCAGGAGCAGAGCCCGAAGCCCATTAGTTTAATGTCACGATTTGTTTTAAAAGGTGATCAAATGG
>JASDQU010105870.1:141132-159271 GCA_032191745.1 Picea mariana
CTTTTGACAGTATGATTTTGCAGTTACTTTTGTGCAGCTTTATAGTGATAATTAGTTATCCTATATTGGAGGCCATGTTTATAAGGAAGGACAATGGGAGAATACCTACTTCCCTTACTGTCGTCTGTATTTCTATTGCTGTTTCTGCTTGCTATATCGCTTCTACATTCCAGCTGAAGATTCTTTGCTAAATGTAGTTAAGCCCATGCATTACTTTCCTCCGCTACATTCCAGCTGAAGATTCTTTGCTAAATGTAGTTAAGCCCATGCATTACTTTCCTCCGCTTCTTTACTTCTGAGTAAATCTTGAATAATAAGACTCCATCACCATGCATTACTTTCCTCCGCTTCTTTACTTCTGAGTAAATCTTGAATAATAAGACTCCATCACCATGTAAATAAAAAAGTAATAGTTCATCCACCAAATTACTTTGTAGAAAAGGTTTAAGGTATTAAATGGTTTTAGTGATGTGATTCAACGGTTACTTTTGCGAAAGGGACAAGATGTTTATTTTATTTTACTTTATTATAACGAAGATGACAAGATCTTAAAAAAAACAGGATGAGAAATACCTCTGGAAAAATATTTAAATGATTTATTTCACTGTTATATGATTTATTATTCCGTCCATGCCGCGGGAATGCAGTATGAAAAGTTCTTGAATTCCGATGAAAATCACTCGCAAATGAATTTTGATGTAATTTGAATTATTTAAAAAAAATTATGTTGAATTTAGATGTTGTACATAATTATTTGAGTGTAATATTATATGGTTTTGGCTAAATTTTTTATTTTTTGGTGTTTTTGACTGGAATCAGATCATTTAAATTTGGACAAAATCTTTATTTTTTGTTGTTTAAATTGTATTTTTGAATGTATAAATGGATGATTCTGTTGCTGAAAAATCCTTGGAGCATTCAGATTATACAAACTTAGCCACTGAAATTTTCAGATCCAACCATTCCTCAACGTTTAAACTACTCTATAATGAATTATTTAATTTTTGAATAAATAGTTTAAATTTATTAAATATTAAGAGGGATGAAAAGAGGTATACTTTTTTTTCCAAAATTTATATTTCGAAGGATTTGAACTCTTAGTACATCTTGATATTTTGAACACTTAGTACATTTTGAGTTAAAATGAATTTAGATAGAGTTTAATAGTGGATAAACATATTAAATGACTATTCTTATGTATATGTTTTAAATGTATTTGAGGATTTGAAAGTTACTGATTATCATTTATAATTTGAAGTTTGAAGTATTATTAAGAAGGTCACTTTAAAAGATATGCAAGGATTAAGATGAAAAGTAATAAAATAACAATGGTCCATGATTAAAAAAAAGTGAATAATAAGAAATAAATAAGATGCTTATAATAAATAATACATAAACTAAGTAATAATCAATCTTAATATGTCTTCTTTAGATTTAATTTTGTCCACACTTAGTAGCTTTTCTATCTTTTCATATAAATCATATGAAAAAGACACTTGATTTTGAAAACCATTCAAATCTTTAATTTAAAGTACACACTTAGTAGCTTTCTCATTTTTTCATATAAATCTAAAGAAACTTGATTTTGAAAATCATTTAAATCTTTAATTTGAAGTACTGCAAAGAAGGTCCTACCATGTCTCTTTTGCTTTCTATTATTATTAATAGTTGTTTTCTCTAATCTCATATGTTCCTCACAAATCTAAACTTATATTTTATTACATGATTTTGGTTTTAAATGATTACTTATTTTATTAAAACAAAAATAATTACATTGAAATTTAAAATGCTTTCAAGTTTTGTAATAATTACAATTTATAATGAAGTAATCATAATTGCAAAAAAAATCTAAATTAATGAAATTACAATTCTCCCTACTATAAAAATTTAAGAATTACAATTCCCACTACCAGTAGCAAATTAAGTAGGTAACTTAAAATGTAACTCTAAAATTTGAAGGGATATTTTTATTTGGGGAGGGTTTTGTGCAGTTAGGGTATTCCACAGTTAGGGTTTTGGTTTCCACTGGATGGAGACTGATAGTGACAGTGCACTTGGGCGTACGTCCACATGGAAATTGATGGGTGTTCATGTTAGTGGGAGGGGGGAAGTCCAACTAGTGGACTATTCTGATAACACTTTGTCTGGAGTTGATATATTCTTACGTCAGGATGAAATACTTTCTTTGTACTTCGAGGTTGTGCAGCCACCTCTGTGAGAAGGCTCTACCAAGGATTTCAATATTTTGGGGGGATTGGGGGTTCAATCTCCCAAGAGTTCTTAGGCTTTTGGTACTTCTGAGATTCCATTAACTAGTTGCACTTTGTGTCCTGGTGCTCTTCAGACTGGTGCGCAATAGATTTCCTCCCCATTGTTTGGATCAAGCTTCATTGGTGCTGTTTTAGGGTTAGCAGAACTTAAAGGTCTTGATTTGATTGTCAAGTCATCACCGGAGCCTTGTCGACATAAGAAGAAAAAAATCAAATCTCACGGGAATGCTATATCGTTGGTTATGGGGAAAGAAATGGAGTTAGATCAGATTGGTAATTTGGTCAGGAAGACGATTGCAGGAAGGTTTGTCGGCCGTCGTGTGGGTATGGCACATATGTTCAACTGGATGCAGGAGAATTGGGCTGAGTTTTTGGTGTATACTCCTGTTGGGAACAACCTATCTCAAGAATCGCTATGGTTTATATTTCGCAACGAGGAGGAAGTAAAGAAAATATTGGCACATCGTTGGTTTTTGGATGGTAGTGTATTGTTCCTTAAACCCTGGCACCCTCTATTCGATGCTAGTATTGAGCAAGACTCAAGTGTGTCGATTTGGGTCAAGTTACCTACCTTTCCCTTGGAGCTGTGGAATGAGTTCATATTTAAGGTCATTGGTAATGCCATTTGTTCTTTCATTACTGGGGATCTGTCTTATTTGGATAGCTCATTGAGGACTGTTGCACCAGTATCAGTGGACATTGATGCTAGAAAAGGGATTTTTTATTCCATTTCCATAGTCTGTGGTGAGCAGACTTATGCACAAACTTTGGAATACATGAATGTGCCTTTCAGATGTGTAAGATGTCATGAAGTGGGTCATGTGTTGAATTATTTTTCAAAGCCAGGTTTTAAATGTCAACGTAGAGCTACGACTCTTGGTGATCAAAATCCAAAGGTTGTGGATTGTGCAAGGCTTGGTTCAGTCTCAGTGGCAGTTATTTCCATGGACCGGGTCAATCCCGAGCCTGTGAAAGAGAAGCCTGAGCTAAAAAATATAAAATCTCTGCACATTTCGGGGGCTTGTCTCGAATATTTAGTGAGTATTGGGGTTCAAGATGGTAATACGATTCAATTTGGTGATATTTCCACGTCAGTTAATGACATAGATTTGGGAGACTATGAAGGTCTGGGCAATCATCCTGTCATTATTGAAGATATGGAGCTATCTGCGTCTCATTGGGCCCGTCTCGGTTCATTGTGGGAGTCTATTGCTTGACTAACCGAGCTTGCGGGTAAAGTTGCCTATCCTTTGCTCGATCGCGAAACTAAAAATTTTGGTGGGTTTGCGACAAGGCTCTTCCTTTGGTTTTTGACTAGTGTGTCCTCACTGGCCAAGTTTTGGGGAGGGATTTGTTAGTTTTGGTCTTGTGAATGATGAACTTGGGAAAAAATTCATCTTGCTAGGTCTTTGTCTTCTTGATCGAGCCATAATAAGCTTTCCTCCTCCCATTCTTCTTCCTCTGGTTGGGATTCATATATTCAATAAGCTTTCCTCCTCCCATTCTTCTTCCTCTGGTTGGGAGTCATATATTCTTAGGCCAAGGCCCTCTCCTCGAAGTTATGGGGGTTTAGGATTTGACCTCCCTAAAGATTGGGGCCCTACCAAGGCAAGTCAATAATACACTACCTATATAGCACAAGAGAAATCCTTGAGAGATCTCAACATGTTATTTCTAGGGTTTTTAGAGATTTGAAAACCCCCAAACAGGTTCCCTCATAAAAGATATCTATGTTAATGTCTGTGGTGTGCGAGGGATTTCCAAAAAATCTACCCTTAAATGACTGGTGGAGTTGGAGAGGCCATACCTTGTACTACTATAGGAGACCTGGGGAACTTGTGATCCTTTGATTTGTGAGTTGAATACAATATTGAGAGGTTGGAAATTTGTCGGGTTAGACTCTTTTGGCAGTTCAGGTGGTTTAATCTCTAGTTTTTTTCAATTCTTTGATGTTAAACAATCCTTATGTAGTGTCTTCAGGTCTTCTAATGGAGGTGTATAGTCGAGAATTGGATTTGAACCTTTCCATTTTGAACATTTATTGGCCATATGTGGGTAAATAAGTGTTTTTGAGGTGTCTCTTCTCAATGTCATGTATGAAATAGGAGAATTTATTGATAGAGAGTAATATGAACTTCTCCATTTGCAAAGGTGAAATCTGGGGATCCACTACTCGTGAAGATCCTTTTTCGAGCTTCTTTGTTGACAATTTTGACAGAATGGGATGGGTCAACTTGGAGCCCATTGAGCTTGCTCCCACTTGGTCCAATAATCATCCGGGTTCGAATTATGTTGTTAAGCGCTTGGACCGATTTCTTTCCCACCAGTCTCTAATCTAGATGGTAGATCAATGTCAGTCATAGAGGAAAGATTTGATTTCCATATCGTTTTCCCATATTTCTAGAATTTGGAAGGGGGGTTGAGGTCGGGTGGTCCTTTCAAATATAATTCACATTGGAGCAAAGAGGATTTTTTCCTAGCCTAGTGGTGGAGGAGGATGAAAATGAGGATTTGCTTCTACAAGTTTCATGCAAAGAACTATTAGCAATAATTAAATCCTTCAACAAGGCCAAAATCCGAGGTCCAAATGGTTGGACTGTTGAATTCTTAGGGGAATTCTTTAATATCATTAGGGGTTAATTACTTAAGATGGTGGAGCATGTTAGGTATTCTTTGGGGACTTCTTTAAGATCATTACGGGTGACTTACTGAGGGTGGTGGAGCAGGTTAGGCAGTCGGGGCGGATGTATGGAAGCTTTAATTCTATGTTCATTTCTTTGATTCCAAAGATTGATGTGCCTAGGAATTCTAATGATTTTCAACTGATTTCCCTTTGTAACTATTTATATAATATTATAGCAAAGGTCATTGGTATTCAGATAAAGCCATTTTTACTAGAAAAATATCTAAAATTCTCCATCCTTCACCTGAGTAATAAATGCAACTTCACCTATCTTATCTATGCAATTAATAGGCCTATCCATCTCTTTGTTTTAGTCAAACAAGCAATGACGGAGAAGTTACAACATTCAACACTCCCCCTTAATTTTGACCATTACAAAAATCAGCACAAACAATGCCTAAGTGTTGTCTCTGAAATTCAAAATTATTTCTTCCCAATGGTTTGGTGAAGATATCTGCTAATTGTTCTTTCGAACCACAAAAATGTAGCATGATTCTGCCATCGTTGAAAAGCTCATAGAGGAAATGATAACAAGTGTCAATGTGTTTACTCTTACGATGAAACACATGATTCTTAGATAATGTACTTGTTGAACTATTATCACAAAATATAGGAGTTGGATCCTTATCTTCATGTGCAAGATCGCTAAGGATCCTTCTCAACCACACTGCATGACAAGCTACTGACATTCCTTTGACACAAACTTCTTCTGCTGAAGAAATTGTGACGATGGGTTATTTCTCTGAAGCCCATGAAATCAAACCTGTACACAATAGAAATGTGTACCCTAAAGTACTCTTCATATTATCAATGCTACCTGCAAAATCATTATCTGTATATCCAATAAGTGAATCATCTTCTGAATTGGAATACCAAATTTCGTAATCTATTGTACCTGCAATATACCTCGGAATTCTTTTTCCAACTTTCCAATGAGAGATTTTAGGATATTCCATAAATCTCGAAATTAAGCTCATTTCATACATAATATATGGCCTTGTAGTTGTAAGGTACATGCGGCTGCCTACAAGCCTCTTATACATAGTATAATCAATTTATGTTCCTTCATCTTGCTTACTTAGCTTTGTACCTGTTAAAATTGGTGTATCTGCTGGCTTGCATTTGTTCATTTTGAACTTTTTCAAAATATCCGCTGCATATTTTCGTTGACAAATAAAAATTCCTTTTTCAGATTGTTCAACCTCAATTCCTAGAAAATATTTCATAAGACCGAGATCAGTCATCTCAAATTCACTTTGCATGACTAGTTTGAATTCATTCAAAAACAAATTTCCTGTATAAATCATGTCATCAACATAGAGACAAACTATTAAAATATTACCTTTCTGATTTCTTTTGGTGTAAAGTGTGGGTTCATTATTGCTCATGTTGAACCCATTGTTGAGAAAATAGAAATCAATGCGATTGTAATAAGATCATGGAGCTTGATTCAAACCATACAGTGCTTTCTTCAATATATACACCTTGTACTATTTACCTTTAATCTAAAATCTCGGTGGCTGTTCCACATAAACTTCTTCCCATAAAATGCCATTTAGAAAGGTTGATTTAACGTCCATTTGATAGACTCGACATTTATTTTGAGCTGCAACTGCCAAAACTTCTCTGATAGTATCCAAGCATGTTATTGGAGAAAATGTTTCTCATAGTCAATATTGGGTTGTTGAGCAAACCCTTTTGCTACACGTCTTGACTTTTTCTTTTCTACTTTTCCTTTCTCATTGAATTTTTTCTTATACACCCATTTAACTTCAATGTTGGTTTTACCTGTACAGAGATCAACAAGATCTCATGTGGCGTTTCTTTCAATTGCTTCAATTTATTCAATCATTGCATCAACCCATTTTTCTTCTTTGACCGCTTCTTCAAAGTATACGAGTTGATAGGATAACATAGAAAAGTGTGCTTGTTGATCCACGTCATCATTCTTCTCATAAATTTCTCTCAAGCTTCTTATTTTCTGGTTCCTCAATTTTGCTATAGTGGGATCTGAATCATTGTTGAAAGAAGAAGATGGACTATGCTCTGTTTGTTCTCCTTGGTCTTGTACTTGCAATCTTGGAAGTCTTGGTGGAAAAGCTTGTTGTCCTATAGCTTCCACCTGCTTATCTTCTTGTATATAAGGAATATGATCTACAATCATTTCACTTCTTTGGTTATCTCAAGATTTATATTCTTGGAATTTCACATGTCTTCTTACTATCAACTTCTTGGTAATAGGATTATTCAACCTTGTTGAGATCATTTCGTGTTTCCTTGTTTTCTTTCCATATTCTATCTTCCCAACATTTTTTTTTTCATTTCTTTTCCCTCTTCTACACCTCCCCTTATTTCCCTTTTTTTGTCTTTTCTTCTCTCCCTTTCTGGTTACTATACTTAGTCATATTTCAGTGATTGATGGGTTGGCAGACTTTCATCTCCATCCACTTGCTTATGTCATAAGTCTGCTACTACACTTAGCCATTTTTCAATTGTGTGGGTTCGCGGGTTCAATCCCTCTTCCTCCAAGTTCTATGACCTTAACTTTACACCCCAAGTTCCATGATTTACATTTTAACCATCATTTTTTTCATGGGTGCTGAGCTCCAAATTATTTTCTTCTTTTTGCATGCAAGTCTGACCAAATGCCTTTCTACACTTAGTATATTTTTAATCATCCATAACCACGTGTTCGTTAGCTCCTGGGTTGGCGGGTTCATGAAAAGTTTCATATTCAAACTCTCTCTTGTCCATCCCCGCCATTTTGTTGCTTTTCCCAATACACATTAAGTGTTGTTTAATGCTAACAACCGTTGTGTAGACTCAAAAAATATCATCATTAATGGCGAAAGGATTGAAGAATTACTCATTAAATTTCATTAAATATTAATTTTCTAAGGGATTAAATTATCATTATCTCTCCGAAAAGATTTGTTTGAGGTTATTATACAACTGAAGAAATAGTCCCATGAACCTATGGTAGCATCAACTAGACAACAATTTTATGGTGATACTATGAATATCTTTGGTCATGAAGACCAGAACTTCAAGTGGTCAAGAGCATATTCATATTATTCCTCTCCTCTTGCACAAAAAGATGTAATGTGGGAATATGGGATCGCTCGTTCTGGGTGTATTCCTAAGGTTTTGATTGTAAATAAGTTGTTGCATGGCATGTGGACAAGTACGTTCCAAGTCAAAGAGTTATACAACTCCAGGATCATTCTTTGATTTCTCTTTCACCTCAAGTTTTTTGCAAGATGTTAAAGCTACTAGAGATGACTCTTACTTTCAAAGGTGAAGATTGCAGACAATTCTTGAATAAACATAACAATGGGATTGACCTCTTGCCGACATATTTGGAGAATCCTGCATCTATCCCAGCAGACATAACCAAAATCTAGGTTGAGTGTTTAAAAAACCCTTATCAAGAAATTGCATGGCTATTTACCAGGTCGACAGGTCGGTAAAGCATTGCTTCTATCTCTCACATGATTTTATATATTCTGTATTTTACAGTGCAAGAACAAACCATTTTTTATTGCGGAAAACTCATTTCTATCAAAATCTTGTCCTAGTTATCACACTATAAAAAGGGGCCGAAAATTATTTATGGCCTCTTATATGATATTTTCTATTGTGCATTGTTGTCAATTCCCAAACTTAACCATAAGTAAGAGGGTGAATTGTAAAACAGATCCAGTTACCTTTTGGTATCAGGCACTATGGAGACATAAGACCCCTCTGTTTTTCTATGAAGTTTATAATAATTTTGTTTCAGTATTCAAAAGGTTGTTGTTTGGTGAAAGCACTTCGAGGATATCTAATCAAGATACCATATTTTTAGAGAAAAAAGGAACAATAGAACAAATGGAGTGTTAGAAAAGTGGGCGTGCTCGTTTAACCATAGACAATATAGCAATATTGTCACCCAACCATAGGCACTAATGCCACCTCTGAGCACCTTGACCTTGAAAGAGAGAAGAATTCTGATAGAAAATCAATAGCCAACCAAGGCTAATGCACCAAGAAAAGATAACCAAGATTGATCAGAAAGTCCAACCCAGAAAAACTGAAAATACAGATTACAGGACTGCAGCTACAACTGCTCCCCAGACTTGTGCACTACTAGACTTCTGCAGTGCGCACAAGTGGATTTTTTCAATTCTGAGATATCTGTCTCAAATGAGAACTGACATATTGTATTTATACTTCTTTTTCCAGGATGTTTGGGCCAACTTCTCTCTCTGGGTGCTAAAGACTCAATATAAAATATAGTTTTTTAGTCGACTTCTCTTCTAGGGTTATGTCCAAGTATTTTAGGGTTTCTCTTGCTTCCTGGAATATTCTAATCTCATCAAAGGTCACAAGTGGAGGTCAATGCCTCCCGCATCTACTATAATATCAACACTCCCTCCTAGTTAGGGAGGTATAATAGGTAATGGTCTTGAACACAAACAAACCATTCAACTGGTAGCATCATTATAGCCACACAGGCTATCTCATGATCAAATCATGAGCATCGTCACCATGATCCAACTGGATAATCCCCATGACAATTAGTACAATGCCATCTGATAGAACACCACTGTGTCTATTCATAATAGTACACAACTACTATCCAGTGGTACACAACCACACCTAGTAGTGCATGACTACTCAATCAATGACACATAGTCACAACTAGTGGAACACATCCACCACAATAACATACATCTACTATCTAGAGACATACAATCTCCATAGAGATCATACCATCTCATATCAACCTGAACAAAAAAACAATATCATGATATAAAATGAGTCATCTGGGCCATTCTTCCACTCACATTTGTGAGATCTGGAAGAGCATCTGCCCACAGAAAGTAAAACATCATCCATGACCTATCCAGACTATTCTTCTCAAGCATATAAGAATAACTGTCCTGATTTCAGAGCCTGGACCATTCCTTTGGCACTAAACAAAGGGCAACCTGGAGAGAATGAGTATGCACTAGGGAATTCCTGTACCTGATTGTTGAACATGGACCATTCACCTAACTGGGCCATTCCTCCAGCACTAAACAAAGTGCAACCTGAAGAGTATGAGTCTGCCCTAGGGAATGACTATCCAAACTATTTCCTAAGGAAATGACTGTCCTGTACCAACCTCCAAAATATACCATTCTTCGAAACTGCTCACAACTGTGAACTTCGAAAGAATGACTGTTCGATGAGGCAGACCATTCTACTTTACCACTACTCAGAGTGATTTCCAAGAAGAAAGACTTTCCTATACCATTCAAACATAGGACACAAGGGGAATCGTTGTCTATGGTACATCAAAAATCTATCGAACCATTTTCATTACGAAAATGACCGTCCGATATGGACCATTTTCCGAACTGGAAAATGCCTTTCCGTCAGAAATCTCAAACCAGTTTCCGAACTAGAATGGAACTGCTCATCCTGGACCATTTTTTGAAATTAAAAAAGACTGTCCATAAATCAATGATATGTCAGTGCTCCCTCCCAACTTGGTGAGCCATCTCTTCCCTTTCAACTAAGGGAGTTATCTCTATGATCCCCAACTTGTCTCATAAGTATGCAAACTTTATCTTGGACAAAGGCTTTGTCAAAATATTTGTTGTCTTCTCATTTGTGGGGATATACTGAAGCTTCACTTCTCCTTCCTGGAATTTATATCGAACAAGGTACTATTTGATATCAATATGTTTCGACAGTTCATGAAACACCGGGTGTTCAAATAGCTTTATACAACGATGATTTTTAGGTATATTATGGTCGAATCTAGAAGTTGATCAAATAATCCAGAAATCATCTTTCTCATCCATACTTCTTCTATACCTGCTTCATATGTTGCGATATATTTTTCTTCTGCTTTGCTGAGTGCGACATAATTTTTTTTCCTGCTGCCCCAAGATATCATAGCGGAGATCAAGCTGAAACACATCCCTGAAGTACTCCTTCTGTCTTCTGCACTTCCTTCCCAATCTGAATCTGGGAATCCATGAAGTTGTATATCGCTGGATTCGGTCTATCTTAAAACATAGTTTAGCATCCCACGAATTTATCTTAGAACATGCTTTGCAGCTATTCAATGCTTATGTTTGGGTTCCACATGGAACTGGCTTAGTGTGTTTACAACAAAGAAAATATGTGGTCGAGTATTCACTAAATACATCAATGACCCAATCAATTGTTGATATAGGGATGGGTATACTGGATCAGAATCTGAGTTTCTTACTTTCCTTATATCTGTGGTCATAAGAGTGTCCATGGATTTTCAATCCATCATTCCAAACTTCTGAAGAGTATTCACTGCATACTTTCCTTGTCCAGGGAATACTTCACTACGCTTCTGCCATACTTCTAGTCCCAAGTAATAATGCATGAGACAAAGACCTTTCATATCGAACTCAGAAGCTAGTTCCTTCTTACACTAGATGATGAGAGACTCTTCACCTGTGAAGAATAAATCGTCGACATATAGCAGTAGAGTCACATGTGCATTTTTCACGACTTTGTAGTAAATATTTGGATCTACATGACTCTTGGAGAAGCCAAGTATTATTAAGTAGTTGTCTATTATGGCATACCAAGCTCTTGGATATTGCTTGAATCCATATAAGGATTTATTTAGTCTGCAAACATGAGTGTACTTCAAATCCTTAAGGTTGTTCAAAGTATACTTCTTCTTCGATTGCTCCATTGAGGAAAGTTGTTTTTACATCCATCTTATGTAAAATCAATCCCATGGAAGCAACAAGAGACATAATGGCTCTAATAGAAGTATATCTGGAAACAAGAGAAAATGTCTCATCATAGTCTTCTCTCTTCTTCTGGGATAACCCTCTAGCTACAAACCTTTCTTTGTATTTGTCCACATTTCTGTATTCTGCATGTTTGATCTTATAGACCCATTTTGAAGTTACTACTGATTTTTCTTTAGGTCTAGGCACAATTTCCCATACATCATTTTTCATGATGGACTGGTGTTCTTCTATCATGGCTTCCTTCCATTCTTTATTCTGATATTCCTCTTCAAATGTGGTGGGTTCTTCATTTAGAAGCTTTGTCATACATGTTGCATAGTTGGAGAATCTCTTGGGCTTTTTTCTTTTTCTGAAGGTGCCACTTGGGGCTTTGAGTCTTTTTGCTTCTTGTAGGGTAGCTTCAAGCCAAGCTGGGCATTTCTTGGTTTTGGATACAATGTCTGATTCAATAGTTTCACATGGTTGCATCAGATGATCACATTGTTTTGTTTATTCATTTTGACTTTCTGAAAGACATGTGCTTTCTTCATTAGGCTCTTCATACGCTTCTTCTTCTATAGCTTCTTCTATGGATTTCTTGAAAGACATATTTTCATTGAAGGTTACATCTTTGTTGAGTTCAACCTTATGTTGTTCCGGGATATGGATTCTGTAGGCCTTTGATGATTCACTGTATCCCACGAATATGCCCTTCTTTCCCAAGGGTTCTAATTTCTTCCTTTTATCCTTGGGGATGCGAAAGTAAACAGGGAATCCAAAGATTCTTAAGTGTTCCACATTAGGTTTCTTTCTTGAGAAGGCTTCTTTTGGAGTCATATCCTTCAATGTGTTGTGGGGACTTCTATTCTGAACATATATTTCTGTCATGGTTGCTTCTCCCTATTAAGGTTTAAGCTATTATTAGGTTTCTTTTCAATTTACTAGATAAACATAGCATAGATAGGATCAATGAGAAATACACAATCACAAGAGACACACCATTTATCTTGGGAAACCCTCATGGGGGAGAAAACCCAGCAAAAACTTCCTTAATATAGATAGACAATACAATGCCAAGAGAATAAACCAAACAATACAGAAAGTCCTCTCCCATGTAGTGTGCCTCTCTCTCTCTCTTCTTGTCCAATTGCAACTCCAAACTTGTGCTCTGATGATCAAGTGAGTGAGTGAACAAATGAGGCGCTGGCCTCTCTTATTTATACAATCTGGCAGGTGCTAAACTGAGGTGTCTTTTCACTGGCACGTGCTAACTGAGGTGTCTTTTCACTGGCAGGGCCGACTTCTCATTCTGGGTGGTTATAACCACTTTAATATATTCTGGGGGTTGACTTCTCATTTAGCATATTACAATTAGGGTTTGACCAATCCACAAAAGGGGATTTTGTCATTTACAATACCCGACATGATTGATCCACAAAAGGGGATTGATCTAATGAATAATACAACAATAATAAATAGAATACTCTTTGCAGTTACAATATTTCAACACTCCCCCTTAACAAGAAGGGTATTCTACAACAACATTAGAGAGAGAGAGAGAAACATCATCAACAACATCTTGGAACATTGACTGGCATATCTATAAATCATCGAAAGTTTTTCTCATCATCAATATCATCATTCACAACAGGGAGCTGGAGTAGCATCATCATATTCTTTAGCATGAGGCTAAAGTAATATCATCAAGATCTTTAGCATGAGGCTAAAGTGATATCATCAATATATTTAGCACGAGGCTAAAGTAACATCATCATCTTCAACATTAAATCTGAAATAACATCATCATCATCATCTTTAGAAAGAAGATGGAGTGGCATCATCAACAGCATCTTCATCAAGAAGTTGGAGTGGCATCATCAACATTATCTTCAGCAAGAAGCTGAAGTAACATCATCATCATCATCTTTAGCAAGAATATGAAGTGGCATCATCATCTTTAGCAAGAAGCTAAAGTGGCATCATCAACATCTGCATCAACATGGATTAGTATAACACTAATACATCATCATCATCAATAATAAAAAAAACACAACACAAAGGCTGGAGCATCATCAACATCAACACTGGGATGAGAGTCTTCAGCACGAGGTTGGGAGCACAACACGAGGTTGTCACATCATCACAACACGAGGCTGGCACATTGTCACAGCCCGAGGCTGGCACATCATCACAACACAAGGCTGGCATGGAATCAACATGAGGCTGGCATCACAGCACTAGGTTGGCACATCAGCACAACACAAGGCTGGAATATCATGAACATGAAGCTGGCATCACAACACAACAATTAAGCTGGCACATCATCACAACAATTAAGTTGGCGCATCATCATAGCAATTAAGTTGGCATATCATCACAACAGTTAAGCTGGAACATCATCACAATAATTAATCTAGCACATCACCACTACAATTAAGCTGGCACATCATCACAACAATTAAGTTGGCACATCATCACAACAATTAAGCTGGTACATCACAATAACATTAGCATGAAGCTGGAAATATTCAACACTATGTTGGCATCACAACACTACTCCCCCTTTCGAGGGAGGTCCTTTCGGACTACACCAAGATTTTCTCAAAAGTACTCAAACTTTACATGAGAAAGAGGCTTGGTCAACACATCAAAAACATGTTCATCTATGCTAACATACTGAAGCTTTATGGCTCCTCTCTGCACCATATCACAGTTGGAGTGATACTAGATCTCTATGTGCTTCGACTCATCATGGAACACATGGTTCTCCATCATCTTTATACAACTTGGTTATTACATAGAATCACAGTGGCTTCCATCTCCATATCAAATGGATCTGTCAACAACATCCGAAGGCATATGGCTTCACAACTGGCAAAACATGCAGAAATGTATTCTTCTTCTTCCATGCTGAGAGAAATACTTGATTGCTTCCTACTTTGCCATGAATTCATGGCTGACCTCAGACTGAAACAACATCTTGAAGTGCTCTTTCTATCAGAAACACTTCCATATCAATCTGAATTGGTGTAACCACTCAGTCTGAAGTCATGATCTCTAGTATAATAGAGACCAAAATCCAACGCACCATTAAGGTATCTCATCATATGTTTTGCAGCAACAATGTGAACACATCTCGGTTCTACCAGATATCGACTCAAGGAAAAACATATATCTAGCCTGGTATTCGTCAGACACATCACTAGACCAATAATTTGTCTGTACAGAGTAGCATCAACCAATTCTAACGAGGTATCTACCAGGATCTCCAACTTTGTTTTCATGGGTGTGTACATGGATTTACATTTCAACATGTCAAACCTCTTCATTTTAACTACATACTTCCCTTGGTTAAGGAAGCTCTTCTCTGTTCTCTACCAAACTTCAAGAACTAAGAGATAATGCATTTATGTCTTCCATCAAACTTTGTAGTGAGCTTCTTCTGTAATTTGTGATGAGATTTTCTTCATCTTGTCAAGAATACATCATCTACATATAGTAGTAACATCACTAGATCATCATTTATAACCTCGAGATAAAGGTTAGAATCAACTTTATTCTTGGTAAAGCCCAAGCTCGCCAGGAAATTGTCAATTCTTCCATACCAAGCTCTAGGAGCTTGCTTCAACATGTACAGAGCTTCCTTCAACTCGCAGACATGAGTCTTTCTATATTCAATCTTCAAATCAAATTTTCTCATTACATTGTACCAATTTGGTACACTTGCTCAGTTGCAACTCAATCTGCACAATCATGTGCTAGCTCTATGTGCTTTCTGCAAAGCACTATCTGTCTCACTGTATGGGAGTATGTCCTCTACTCTCTTTGCAACTATTCCTTCTGGAATCTAGGACTCTGCACCTGTAGCTACTCTGAAGCTGAGAATGGTTGCTACATTCTCATTGTGACTGCTGAAATATGTGAGTAACTCCTCTTATTCTATCACGGAAACAACTTCATATGAAACTGAGAGTGGTTCAATAACTTTATACTGAAGATAACTCTTCTTCTTTCATTGGGGTAACTCTTATCTTTCATTGTAGTCATGTCTCCATGACCCAACTAATGTAATGCACCAACTTCCACTCAATTTAAATATGGGGATATCTCCCCCTACATCTCATACTATACATGAATCATGGTTGTTTTGGTTGTCTTCATAAGTACTAGAGTAAGTGTCTCATCATAGTCTTCTCCCTCTCACTGGGAGAATCCTTTAGATAGACATCAAGCTTTGTACATTGGCAACATGCTTGATCTGTATAGATCAATTTTGGAAGTCAATACTGACTTCTCTTCTAGTCTCACGGAAGAATCCATATCCTAGTCTTTTTGACTGGCTTCCTTCTCTGTTACTGAAACAAGAGAATCTTCCCAGGAGATTTCATTTCTCCTAGAAGTTTCTGAAGCTACGATATAGTCTTCTCATGGCATCTATCTCCCAGTACTGAAAGTTGTCTCTTCATTTGATCTTTTCTGAGATCAGGCTTACTCTCTATTTGTTCTAAGTCTACAAGGACTTCATCATGTCTTATAGGGTATACTTGGTGTTGAATACCAAGTCTAAATATGAAATATAGAGTCGAGTTCTACTTCCCGTCAAGGTGGCTTCATTACCCTTTGAAAAATTCTGCTGTGAGTTCTTTTCTAATGTTCGATCATCTTTGGAGCCTTCTACTCCTTTCAATCAATCTTCACATGAGATACTCTGAATCTCAAAAGATAGCTTCTTCTTCATCTTCTTTGGAACATGAGTGTATATGGTCATGTACATCCTCTGCCTCATGTCTCATCTAATATGTTGGCTTCTGCAACCTTCACTATAGCTTTCTCAGGGTTATCACCTATGACCTGCAACAAGGTCAACAAAACAACAAGCAAGAATAACACTCTTTTTGATAATAGTAGATAAAGCAATAGCATGAATAATAATCACAATAGCTCCTTTAGATATATCACTTGTGGCATGTTTGAAGAAAAGATCAAAAGTAAGTAATACAATACGAAATGAGGTCAACACTCTTATAGTGTTGTGATCAAACATTCCTCCATGGCAACCTGGAAATAACATAAGAAGTTTCTCCTAGAGGAGATGTTAGTTGTATCTTGCAAATGATTACATTAAGAATTTATCTCAATATGCTCACATGCTACCAAGTATAATACTTTTCAAGGACTGCTATCTCAACTATAGTGTTTACTTGTAAAGGGGTAGTCAACAACTTGTCATGTGCAACTTTGAATCTTATCAACTTAATTAATCAAACCTGGAACTTGGAGCCTTGTCCTCAAGAATGAGTGTGTTTCTTTTCTTCCAAGTCTTCTTCACTCAACATGACGGGTGATTTCCTCAACCTGTCTTCTGTACTAA
This sequence comes from Picea mariana, assembly GCA_032191745.1. Classification (NCBI taxonomy): domain Eukaryota; kingdom Viridiplantae; phylum Streptophyta; class Pinopsida; order Pinales; family Pinaceae; genus Picea; species Picea mariana. The sequence goes on from JASDQU010105870.1 coordinate 158,212, forward strand.
TACAACATGCTATCTTGATAGAAGGTTGGGTTAGAGGATAAACTCTATGATCTCAACTTTAATCCATCTAATACCTTGACTTTAATTTTGATCAAAGGTTAGTATGATGGTCATATCTTCAACATGCAATCTATATCAAAATAATGTCATAACACATAGATGCATATCAGAATAATCAAACCTGGGTTGCATTATTCCTCTGAATGTGTTGGATCTTGAGATCCTTCTGGATCTATGTCAAGAGATCCCTTCTTCTGCAAATACCCTTTAAATATTTAACAAATCAAGCATATGTGAGCACATACCTCTAATAACATTTGCAGGTAGTGGCACCATCTGGTAGCAACGGTAATAATTACCAACTTTTAAAAACTTCAAGGGTGACTGCAACTGGTACTACAACTGATACTTTAACTGATACTTTAACTGATACTGCAACTGATTCTGAAACTGCAACTGCAACTGCAATTTATGGTTTTCTGAGGAAACCCTAATTTTTTAAAATTTAAATTTTGAAATTCTGATGCAAGGGATAGATGCGCTGAGCTGAGGCGAGTAAGCTGGTGCAGTCAGATTTCTGAAAATCCAAATTTTACCCCCTCAAACTTGACCATAAGATTTCTGGACTGGTGCTTCTGGTTTTCTAGTACTTCTGGTACTCTGGTACTTCTGGTACTTTGTGAAAGCTAGGGTTTCACTTTCTAGGAGATCTACCCACTAAAAAGTTGTGCTAAAGGTGCCAAAGAGTTCCTTGGGTTAGGGCACACTTTTCTAGATGGTTTTGAGGCTGAAAATATTCTTCAATAAAAAGCCCTAATTTTCATGTACGACAACAACGACATTTTTCTTCTTCTTGTGAAAGATGCTCTCTTCAAGTTTTCTCTGATACCATGTTAAGGTTTAAGCTATTATTAGGTTTCTTTTCAATTTATTAGATAACCATAGCATAGATAGGATCACTGAGAAATACACAATCACAAGAGACACATCATTTATCTTGGGAAACCCTCATGGGGGAGAAAAACCAGCAAAAACTTCCTTAATATAGATAGCCAATACA
>JASDQU010105871.1:3780-40215 GCA_032191745.1 Picea mariana
TAAATTAAGGAGTAATTTAAGGAGAAATTTAAGGAGTGATTAAGGAGTAATTAAAGGAGAAATTTAAGGAGTGATTAAGGAGTAGTCTAAGGAGTAATTTAAGGAGCGATTTTTGGGGAGTGAAAGACTTGAGTCTTTTAATAATTAAAAATAAATTAATTTTGGAGAACCAGAGGCATGTGTGACACTTGGACGGCGGAGACTGTTAGAGGGTTAGTCATTAAAAATTAATTAATTAATGATTTATGAATTAGGTCAGTCTCAAAATTCTATAAAAGGAGGGGAAAGTAAGGGAGAAAAGCGGATGAACGGTTAGCGTAACGTTATGCTACCGAATTGTGGCTTGACGGGTTGCTTGTGAGGAGTTGGGTATATCTCAGCTGTGTTGGAGTGGTAGCTCAGCCGTGGAGGCGAGCTGAGATGCTAGTCTATCTCTGGTTCTTGTGTGGCCGCTTTGCAGCTTGGGGGGCTAAGGGGGAAGAAGAGTACCCCTAGCGTTGGCTGGGAGGTACCGGTGAGCTTTCTACGGTCGACAAGCGGGACGCGGCGCAGAGCGCGGGACGCGGAACGGAGCGTGGGACGTCGTCCGAGGAAAGCGAAAGGAAAAAGTATGATTTTAACTGGTGAAGTATAATTCATTTTTACTTTCAGCAATTTAATGTTATTGATGTTGAAATTGTGGAATTGTTATGGCATTTGTATATTCGGAAAATTTTGTTTCTGCAAGGTTGTTGTGAGTTGTTCTGGAAATGTTGAAATTGTTACCGTCGTTTTTGGCCATGAGAAGAATGTAGTTTGTTGGGCGTTTTGGGTACGCATTGTAGATAGGAGGTCGTTACAATCAACAAAAATAAAAGGAAATTTATATTTATATTGATCAAAGGTTTATCTTGCTTTATTGATGTATTAGTGTAACTTTACTTCCATTGCAAGTTTTGTCATAGTTTCAGAGGTTTACTTTTATTACATTTGGTTTTGTCATAGTTTAGATTGTATTCAGATTTTTGATTTAGTTTAAATTTATTTATTCAATACTCTTTAATGCATCTAGAATAATTCCATTTCATGCAATCTAAGTTAGTCGTACTTTCAATTTGGTGTGTTTCCTTCAAGCATTTAGTTTAGAGATATTTTATGTCACTTTATTTTTCTGAACATTTTTATCCTTTGATAAATATCAAACATTTTCTAATGATAAATATCATACTACACATACACTGCATAGCACCTCTTAAGTTTGTATGAACCTTGGGTAAAAAACTAAAGTAAGAAACCAAGGGTACAGTAAATCATTGTTTCTATTCATGGGACCATCAGGTGTTAAAGTACCTTTTGGAGCCATGTGGATTAAAAATAATAATACTCCTTTATTTTATCTTTATCACAAATTTTGAATCACCAAAAAAATATCTTCCAATAAAAATGTATGCCAATTGTAAGTTACATACCTTTTGAACCATTAATTTGAAGTATGTATGGATGTATGAAATTTTTCCTAATGTATCAATGGAACTGGAACCCTTCTTAGTCTGAAATTTCATCTCATAGTACTCTGATATGATGTTTTTAAAGTCCCACAAAAATCATAGTATGCACCTTCACTAATAAAAGGTTATAGCACAAATACCAAAATGTCATGTTTAAGACTAATTTCAGAATTATTAAAAAATCCCAACTTCCACAAGATATATCTCACAAATTGTAATGATTAAATTTATGAATTTTTTTCCAAATGTAATTCACTTCGTCTCCTTAGGATTGTGAAAAGTTCATATTTTGTAACTTCAATGAAATTCATTTATAACTAAAATAAAAATATGACTTGTTTTAGACTAATTTTAGGACATGTCACTAAGACCAAATTCTATAGAATATATATCTAAAATATAATGACCCAAAACATACAATTTGTATTAGATTTACTTCGCCATGTTGTTTCATTTCCACAAAATTTCACTATCTAAAACTTGCAAAAAATGCTATAGAAAAAATTCCCAAGATAACTCCTTTAAAATTGATTTCAGAATGATTCAAAAACACTATATTCCATAGGCTTTATCTCTAAAATACTATATTGCATAGGCCATTCTTAACCATTGAAGTTCATGTCGAGATTACTTTTCTACAAGGGTCTTACAGGACAAAAACTTGTCACAAATGTTTCTCTTAAGTTTTAGGAAGTAAAATCAAGTGCATCTGGAAAATTCATCAATGAAAGTTAAGAAATACTTGCAACCAAAAAAGGAAGGAGAATAAAGTGGACCACAAAAGTCACTATGAAAAATACGCAAAGGGGTTGAGCCATTCAAAGAGAAGTGTTTTTCAAAAATGTTATGATGATGTTTTCCAAGAACGAAACTGAGACAAACACCATCTCTGTAAGAAACAAGAGGAAGAATAGTCACCATATGTTGATTACATAGTTGTTGCAATGAATGATAACTTTGATGAACAAAATGTTCATGCCAAAGTTTTCTCAATTCATCACTATGAGTAATAAAAACTCATGGAAGAGATGATGACCCAAATTTTTCAACCTTGTAAAACCTAGTAATATCATCAACAATTCAAGTATAAAGAACATGTTGAGGATATTTTAGATCCTTGATTACAAATTGGTGAGGTGAAAAATATACGGTTTTACCTTCACCTAAGTGAGTGATTTGATATACTAATAGAATGTTGGAGGAAATACTTGGAACAAGTGATACATATTTAAAATGACCATCATGAACCTAAAATGTTGCAGACCCTATAACAATAAGGTATCTATCATCACCAATAAATATTTTCTTAGTTTTACATTCATTTAGAGCATAAAATATGGATTAATCCTTATCCATATGATAAGATGCTCTAGAATCAATAAGCCACTCATCAAAAGAAGAGGTCAAATTTGAATTGAAGGAGAAAATAGAAGCCTAAAGTGCATGTCCATTAGAAGAATAAATATACCGATGTTGTGCTTTTTCATTGTTGCTTCTAAATATTCCATCTTATTAAAACATTTGGACTCATCATGGCCATATTTACAACAAAATTTGTTGTTGAAATATTCACCAATATTGAGAGTGGGGGGTGAATCACTATTGAGCACTTTTACCATTTTTAATCTTAATCACATCATGGAACCATCAACCATTAATAATGCCATTCATCATCACAAAAAAAATACATACACATAACACAATGATACTTATGTGGAAACCCAAACTAGATAAAACCATAGAATACTTTTCTTATATCATGTTAATATTACATTCATAGGAAGCACCAAATTCCAATTTTCTCCAACACCAATTGGAAGGAGGCACCAATCCCCTAATTTGAAGGCACCAAAATGAAGGAATTGCAAACTCACTAATTTACCAACATCGTCTAGAAGAAGGCACCAACCCCCTTGTTTTACAAGCTCCAACTAGAAGGAAGAACCCAATCCCTAAAACACATCCACCAACCTACATGATTCATTATGTAGACAATCCTTCAAACAATATAAATTTTCACAACGTCATTCCCAGAGTGTAATCATCAATGAAAGCATCCACTGATGGTAACATCCATTTACAACAACATACACTAACAAAAAAATCCACTCATGGAAACATCACGACAATGGAACAAACTCATAGTAGATCATATTAAAGATTCACAACCTCAAGGAAACATCATGAAAACATCAAAACTTCATAACAGAGCATGTGGAAGCATCACAACCTCATGAAAACATCACGACAATATCACATTATGAAAAAATCACGACAACATCACATTATGAAAAAATCACGACAACATCACAACTTCATAGCATAGCATACGATAGCATCACAACCTCATGGAAACATCACAACATCACAAATTATTAGTAAAACATACAATAGCATCACAACTTCACAACAACATTACCAAAACATGTTACAACTTTATAGAAAAGCATAAGGTAACATCATAACGTCACAATAGTGCATATGACAACCTCACAACCTTATGACAAGATCACAACCTTATAGCATACCTTGAGAAAACAAAATACCTTAAGTGAATCCCTTAGAATTATATTACACACCAAAAAGACACCCCAACACCTTCAATGGACCTAAAACTTGATCTCTTTCATTATTTACAATAAAAATCCAAAATTTGATGTTGTATTTATAGAAATTGTGTCCCCAAAATTTAGTTGAGTCGACCTAAATTTTTTGGCTGGGTTATCGAACAAGGAAACTCATCTCTCCTCATTCCTAGGGTGTTTCAGGTACTTACATATACCATTGGAAAGGTCTAGGAATAACATTTCTAACCATGTAACGTGTGTGTCCATTTGAGTTATTTATGTAAGGTAAAATTTCCCTCAAGTATAGGGTGTCCAAATTGACCACAAATAATAATTTCAACAATCTCCACCATGAAATATTTATCTTGGACATATGTGATATTCTTCAATTGACTTTAGGGGATTCTTCACTTGGTTTTATGGCTTCTTCATGGTTCCTTAAAGGCTCAATTTTTGTACAACTAAAATTGGTCATGTGGAAACAACCACATGTTATCTCATCCCATGAGGGCCATACATAAAATCTACACAATAAGGGGACCACTTTGGAGTTATATACAATTATGTCAAGGATACTTCAAGTCACTTCAATAATTCTTCAAGTGGACACATCATTAATTCTTTAAGGTATTCTTAAAGATTCTTTGACATTGACTTTTCCTCATGGCTTCTCAAGGATTCATCAACATGTCTTCAAGGCTTATTCTCTTGCCTTCATGGATTCAAGGATTCCTTACTTGGCTTCATGGCTTCAAGGATGCTTCACTTGGATTCATGGCTTCAATAATCAAACAATATTAAGGCTTATTTAATTCGCGTCATGGATTCAAGGCTTCTTTACTTGCCTTCATGGCTTCAAGGCTTCTTCACTTCGATTCATGGCTTCAATATTCAAACATTTTCCAGTTTCAACTACCACACCATCATAACCATTTTTATATCCTTGTTGTTACTTCCACATAATCATCATCACTTCCATTTTGACATCAATGACAATATTTTCTCAACAATATCCCCCTTTATCAATGATGGCAACACCTTCTTCGTTTTGTAGTGATGCATACTCACTCCATGGATCATCATGCTAACAATATCCATCACTTTGTTTATCTCCCCCTTTGAAATCAATGGAGAAGGGATCATGTTTTCTTATCACGTGACTCCCCCTGTCACCAACAATTTGTTTCTCTCCCCTTTGACATCCAACATAAAGAGTTTCTCCCCCTCTAGAATTTCATGATTCTTTTTCTTATTTTATTTCTCTTATCTTCATGCTTTCATCCACTATCATTTAAATCATTTTTTTTCTCCCTCTATCATCAATGGTTCCTTGTTTTGACTGTAATGTTATATTTGTGAGCATATTTTCTTTTCAATAATACCCCCCCTTTTGACTGGCCCATTTATTGAATATTTTTGAAGTAGCTCCCCTGTGCTTCTGTATGATTTACCGATCCACTATATTCTTCTCTATAAAATCATCCATTTAACTTTATTTGGTATTTGTTTCCTCCTACTTAGACTCCTCCTTAACATTATCCACGATATTGGGAATATCTATGCCAAATTGCTTAGAGTAATGTATAATGTTTCTCTTCTTCAGGATCATCATTTGTGATCCTAACATATTCCTCCTTACTTGCATATTTATCATTCTTACTCATCTTTGCAACTCCTATGTGAATGTCCTCTAAGAATTTTCCACTGACCTATTATTCTTGTTTTTTTTTTCTTCTTTAAACCTTCTTATATTTGATATGAGCATTTTCTTTCATGGAAGACTCCTTCATGCTTCTACAATATCGAGTTATGTGTCCATAGTTTTGGAATTTTTAACATTCAGCATTATTGTATAAACCTGTATTCCTTAATTGATTATTTCTTGCATAATCTCTACGGTCTATAGCCTTATGTCCAAAATTTTTGCAAGAAAAACAATAACCACAAAAATAAACTTTGATACATGGGAACAAAGGGTATTCTTTGAAATGGAGGTATTTGAGATGATTTCTTGTCATGTCTTGATTGATCATGGTATTTTACTCTATTATTGGCCTTTGAACCATTTGCATGTCTTTTACATCTTTCTTGGTAGTTTGGAACTCTTTTCTTATTCAATTTGTTTTTTCTTGTGGTCATACCCAATACCCATTTTGCCACTAGGAGATATTTATTGATTTAATATGTATTCTAAGGCTAATGAAATCTTGTCAAACTTCAATTCTGTGGAAATTGTTATTTTCACTTCTTCTCTTAGAGAAACAATTTCAAGTTGTTTTGCTTGACATATTTCTTCCTTCTCTTTTAGTTTATGTTTAGGACCTGTTCAATTTTCTTATCCTCTTCTACTTGAATCATGTCATTCTACAATTTTTTTTCTTAGTTGGGTATCTTTCTCTTCTAATTGATTCTTCAATGTTTCTTTAGGATCCTTAGCAACTTCTACTTGTTCCTATAAATGATGATAGTATTTTCAGTCTCACTTAACTTCTCTTCTAGCAATGTATTATTTTCTTGCTACCACTACAGTTGTTCCATTAGCATTTATTTATTCTCCCTTGCATTCCTAAAATAATGTAGAGCATTCATTAGTTCCCCTTCAAGGTCTACTTTATATTCTACTTCATAATTATCTTCTTATTTTGAGGAATGACTTTTTTCCTTCATGTTTATCTTTGTGAAAAATACTTTTATTTGCATAGGTACATATAATGTCAGGAGGATTTAATTTATCACAAAAATAATACTTACTTGATTCGACTTCCCCAAATTTTATTCATTTGTTTCAAGAACTACATGTTTATTTTGGCTGTCATCCATTTTATTTGATGTTGCCTATTTTTTTGGTGTATCTTTCTTTTGATATTCTACACAATCATGTATTTCTTCTTTTCTTTTATTTTCTTGTAGTTTGTCCCTAATCTATTTAGTTGATCAATGCTTTCCAAATTCATTTATTTTCTTTTCAGGCTCTGATAAGACCCTTAGAATTATTTTCAATGCCATTGCATTTTCTTTTTTTAGCTTCTTTGATGTTTCACCTTTTTATCTTCCTTTTAGCATGGTGTAACCATCTAATAATGATTACCAAATGTCAAAACCATGTTCTTGTAAAAATCCTCTCATTCTTATCCTCCAATGAGAAAATTTCCATCCATTGAACAACGGAACTCCATATGCACTATGCAGAGTAAAATTCTTGAATATCCATCTTACCATTAGTATTGAGAACTTTTTACCATTTTTAATATTAAGAACATCATGTAACGATTAACCATTGAAAATTCCCTTCATCATCACAAAAATAAAAAATCATACACAGAACACAATGATTTTTACGTGAAAACCCAAACGAGAGAAAAAAACTAAATGATTTTCTTATATCATGTTAACATTACATTCATAGGAAGCACTAACTTGAAGGACACACAAACCTTCTGATTTACAGGAACCAACTTGAAGGAATCTCCAAATTCCTTATTTACCAGCATCGGCTCGAAGGAGGCACTAAGCCCCTATCTTTACCAGCTCCAACTAGAAGGAAGCACCCACTCCTTAAAGCACATAAACCAACCTGCATGCTTCATTCCGTAGACAATCCTTTCAACCCTATAAATCCTCATAGCATCATTCTTATAATTTAATCACTGATGACAACATCCATTCACAGAAACATCCATGAAAGGAAACATCCACTCAATTTGGAAACATCCTGAAAGCATCACAACTTCATAGCAGAGGATATGGAAGTGTGATAACCTCACAAAACCATCACAACAACATCAAAAATTTATAGTAGAGTATACGACAATATCACAAACTCAAAAAAAAATCATGACAACATCACAACTCTTTAGAGGAGCATACATAATCATCACAACCTTACAAAAAAATCAAAACAACATCACAACTTCATAATAGAGCACATCACAACATCACAACCTCACAACCTCATGAAAACATCATAACCTTATAACATACCTTGAGAATAAGAAATACCTTAAGAGAATCCCTTAGACTTCTCTTTCACACCAAAAAGACACACCAACACCTTGAATGAACCTCAAACTTCATGTATTCGTTAGTTACACTAAAAATGCAAAATTTTATCTTGTATTGATAGTAATTGTGTCCCCAAAAATTAGCTAATCCGACCTCAATTGTTTGGCTGGGTTGTCGGGAAAGAAAAATCACATCTCGTCATTCCTAGGGAGATACAAGTCCTTCCATATATGGTTAGAAATATATTGGAATAATGTTTCCAACTATGTAACTTTTTACTCTATTTGAGCTATTTATGTAGGGTAAAGATTCCCTAAAATATAGGGTATCGAAATTGACCAAAATAAATACTTTCGACAATCTCCATCTTGCAATATTTGTCTTGCATATATGTAGGCTTCTTCACTTGACTTTGATAGCTTCTTCACTTTTTTTTAGTTCTTCTTCAAGTCTCCTTCAAGGATCCATTTGTGTACAACAAAAAGTGGGCATGTGAAAACAACCAGATGTTATCTCATCTCATGAGGGCCATGCTTAAAATATATGCCATAAGGGAACCACTTTGGATTTATATACACTTATGTCAAGGCTCTTTCAAGTCACTTCAAGGCTTATTCAAGTGGAAACATCATTACTTCTTCAAGGGCTTCTTCATTTTTCTTTGACATTGACTTGTGCTCATGGATTCTAAAGTCTTCATCAACATGTCTTCAATGATTCCTTATTTGCTTCATGGCTTCAAGGATTCTTTACATGGATCCATGGCTTCAATGATTCTTCAGCTAGATTCATGGCTTCAATAATAATAAAATCTCAAGGCTTCTTTACTTGGATTCATGGCTTCGAGGATTCTTTACTTAGCTTCATGGCTTCAAGGCTTCTTCACTTGGCTTCATGGCTTCAATACTAAAAAGAAAATCCTTTTCCACTGGAATATCATCATCATCATTGTTACATACTTATCAATACTTAGACATAATCATCATCACTACCAATTTTACATCAATGACAACATTTTCTCAACAGTTGCAACGATTTTGTGTCTTCTTACTTTTAGATTTTTCTCATTTGTCACCATTAGAAGTGGAATCTAGTTGAGAGGTTTTGAGACCCTTGTTTTTCTTCTTGTTGTGGTGAGGATTTTTCTTGTTGGAATTCATGGATTTATCTTTCTACCGTAATACTAAGGATTTATTGGAGGTACCTACAGTGCTAACCAATCCAAGTTTGAGAAGCTTATCTTTCTCTCAAATCATAGCATCAAAAAATAACTCAAGAGAGGTTTTTTATAAGCACTCCCTAGAGCTTATCTTTCTACTGTAATAATAAGGATTTATTGGAGGTACTTGCATTGCTAACCAATCGAAGTTTGAGAAGCTTATATTTCTCTCAAATCATAGCATCACAAAAGCACTCAAGAGAGGGTTTTTTATAAGGACTCCCTAGAGCTTATCTGGTGGCATAAAAGTTAGATAAAAAAACTTAATATGCACTACCATATATTGTAAGAACACAACAAACCACACCAAAAATAATATTTTTGGTGGGAACCCATACTACGAAAATTTGGCAAGGAACTACTCTAAATTACCTACCTGATTATTTATTCACTTACAAGCTTAATGTTTGCATATGGTCACCAAATCCATAGAGAAGAAGATATTCATTAACCTTAAATTTCTTATTTTTAGACCATTTATACATTTCTCCGCAAGCTCCAAAACATTTTCAAAAGTGAACCATTAAAAAATACAAAGCTCCCCCCATTTTCAATTTATATGAAATTGGTCCTTGTATTTTCGATGTCACTTTTATTCCCACTCTTCAATTCTCTTGAGACCAAAATCTTGATGAATATGCATTTATAATGTAATTTTTGGGGAAAATCAATCAAAAGTAATCTTTTCTGAGTTTTCATTAAACACAATGACAAAGCGATTCTATTTATAAATCCATGTCATAATCCAAAGGATATGACAATATTGGTTCCTAAACTTGTATTAACATGATTCTTTACTTGGGCACCATTTCCCCGTCACTTCATGATACCATATTTTTTCCCACTCATTGATTCTTTTTTGTGAAACCATTCATCGTTGGTAAATACTTCAGGGTTATGCCTTAATACGATGACATGCTTAAACATATTTTTGGAAACTGAACCTTAATATCATCCTACGACTAAAATATTTCTAGCGATCAGAGACTACATCCTAGGCACTAAAACTACACTACCCCATGACCTGTCCTAGATGGCTATTTTAATGTAATTATGCAATGATAATGGAGAGGATTTTTTTAAGTGATCAGATTAATATGTTTGTAAGTCTATTTCCAACCTTTAGCACTTTCCTTAAGGATAATGAAAAAATTAAAGGTGTCGTCATCGGAATATGGCTCTACAATCTTTATCAAATAGGCTTCATCCTTATAAAATTATGATGACGAACACTAATCGGTGGTTCTATCCCTCTACCAGTTCCAGTTCTCTAACAATATGATTAATGGTCATGATCCTTGGACTTTCTATGAAAATATTTATGGCACCGTGTATGAGTCTGACCAAGTCAGAGTTGTAACACATTTTGGTCATTAATTGCACAAGGAATTGGAGGGAATTTAGGAAGAGTTAAGACATTGTGGAGACTTAATTTAACCTACTCATTTGTATTACCACAAAGAAGATAAGACATTATTGTTGGAAAATTATGATCAATTGCTCTTCCAATTATTATCTTTCGTCTACAGGTAAGTGCTTCATAATGCACTTAGCAACTTATATCTGTATCAATTTGGTAGTATCCTTATTTTCTTTAACTATATGATTTATGAAAGAGGAAAAATGTCTCAGATGAAAACCAGGAAAGGAAAACTCCAAATACCCATTGTGCCTATTCCTCCTATAGTTCCATATTCTCTCAATATCTCTAATACAAATAGAAATGATGGGTTGGAACATTGCCTAAGTTATTATGATATTTTTGACATGTTCCAGAATGAAATATTCCTGCCTGATGATCCAGACAGTGGTGAATACAAACATATCCTCAAAAGTGACATCCATAGATTATTTTCTCACCCAAAACTCTTTCCTTACAATGATGTTACAAGGTGGTGTTTTTCACATTTACAGAAAGACACAGGATTGATAGTCAATGCTTTGACCCTCCCAATTTCCTCTCTCAAGAAACAAGTTGTCAAGGTTCAATATAAGACCTCAGAACCCATTGTTACGCTGAACGAAACATTCCTAGACAGTTCTAGTTTTATCACAATGATTTTGAAACTCTGATGGAAGATTGGTTTTTTGATGAGGAATGACCAACAAAAAAAGGAGAAAGAGATGACCCAGCACAATATTGAAAAAACCCTTATAGAATTCCGAATTCTATGATTTGTAGACTCTATGGTGAAGAAACCAACACCCATTTCAGGATGGAATGGTTTCCTATGGCCTATAAAATGGTTAAAAATAGTAAATATTTCAATTGGGATAGCATCCTATCATTCAACATTTCAAATTGAGTTTTGGACCCCAAAGGTATGAAAAATCATGGTTTTTACATGTCATTATATCTTATAGACATGATTTATGTGGTCAACTATTTTCCTATTTTTAATTGGACTTGGAACCCATATCAAATACCTATTCATGTGTATTTTTTTCAACTCTGGGAGGTTAAATGGAAAGATAATTTTTATGATATTTGTCACCATTTTCTCACTTCCTTGCAAAAAGCGATATTTGGTTCTTTTCGACATAGGATTTCTCTAGGAGCTATCAAATCCATAAAAGGAATCGAGGAGTGGTACATGATTAAGTATTATACTTATGTCAGAATATTCGGGGCCATAGGTCCACCCAATATGTTACCCAAATATGTACTCGATAAACTATTGGCGAGAAATATAGCCTTTCATACAGCTGAAAAGGGAGATAATCTATATTTACTAGATAAAAACAAAAGGTATTGGAACCTTTTTCCTCTTTACATAGGCATGTTGTCTTTACAAAATAAGAAAGAAGTTGAAAAGGAGGTTAAAATCCTAAAAGAATTATTTCTATGTTGGGGAACCAAAAGCTCATGACCCCCAAAATTTAGTATATGAACATATGAGGGTCGTTAAATTGGCACCATAGATCATGTAAGAATCTAATTTTGAAGAGGATATTTTTTAGGGAGCCTTATGTTTTGAAGAGGCAGTCAAAAGAATCACCATTGAAAGAGCTCGAGAACAACTTTGGAAAGAAGAAGATCAAGATAAAACCTTGAGGATAGAACGATTTAAATCCTTGGTCCTAAAATATAAAGAAAGACTGGAAAAAAAATAACAAGAAAAGGAATAAAAGGAATCACAACTGGTAAGAAAATATGATGAGGAAAAGGAAATATACCAACAAAGAAAAAGGAAATAAGTCGAAGAGAAAATGGCCAAGTAGGAAAAAAACAAAGCTCAGGATTTTTCCTCAGAAAGAAATAATGGGGGTAAATCAACGAGTTCAGACCCAGAGAAGGGAAAAGAAGTAAGTGCGAAGTGAGAAAAATTTATCACACAGGTAGAAGTGAGGAAGAAGAAGGAAGATGAAGAAAGAAGTAATGCTTCCAAATCTTAGGAGAACAAACCAACAATCGAAAATGAAATGGTTACAACAGGCCCTCAAACTAACATGTTTGACACCCCGATAGAGTAATTTCCTCCATTGGAAGCCATTCCAAGAACTTTATTGGTCACATGTGTAGGAATGGGTTCTAAATGTGCAGTCATCGTTGTTGGTGACTACTACTACATCCATAAGAAAAGAGCCATCGAGAAAAGAAAACTAAAGAAAATGAGAGAAGGATAATACAAGTCATGAGACTCCTGAAAGAAGTATCAAGTGGAAGGAAATGTACAAATTTAAATGAAAAAATCAACAAGTACTAAATTATTTCATACACTTAGCAACCTAGAGATAATTTTCTTCTATGAACTATGAAATTTCTATACCCCGATTCAGAAATACACATTGGTAAGAAATTTTGCAGTGGAATAAAAAAAATGAACATCAACCATTCAACATAGAAATACTCAGAAATTTAGGCAATGCCAGGGAAAAGCCCAATGTGGAGAAACCCACTGAAAGAGAGAGATCTATTATTCTTCTTTAGGAAAGTAAATATCAGAAGCAATAACTATCAGTTCCAGCAAGAGAAATCCACTTACAACACACTAGAACAACCCCCAAATACTCTTCCTCAAAAAACATGCCAAGTATGTACCCTTGTACGAACTTCCTAGAAAACAACACCTTGAAAAGTGTGCCCACAATATTCTATACAGATTGATCTATACAACCCAACAACAACAAGAAAAAACATTCAACAACCTCGAAAATCATACCACTCCTTGCCTCAATTTTGGGCCCCCTTTCCCTTTTTGTATGGACTATACGAATTGTACAGATCCATATAATACAACCTCCTACAACATAAAAATAACTGAACACTCACACAAAATTATTCCCTTGGGATTTGTCCCCAATATCTCTTGGTAAATGTGCTCTCTTTGTTGTCCTTACTTCCCTCTCTCAAGCTTACTCAAAAATATCTCTCAATGAACTTATCTCTTGTGTCTTGCAAACAACCCTAGGTATTCTTTTATAATCAGAAAGTGACCCTTCACCTTCTCCAACCCTAAATATAATGGCCAAGATATAATCTTCCCTTTACAATATCAAGGGTCATGATTCATTCCCTCCAAAATAAATCTCTTTAAATATCAAAGTACATTTTCACTTTATAACATAAGTGCACTTTATGATATAAAGTCACTTTAATATTAGAAGGTACACTTTATTAAAAAGTCACTTTAATAAAATAACCACTTTATCAAAACTTCATAAAAACCCATTACAAAGTCAAGTGTCTAGTAGTGTATGTACAAGGTTACTTCTGCACCCAAGACACACATGTGGAGTACATCCCAATATAAAAAGATAACACTCCCTCTTAGTGAGGGATGTCCTTGCTGCCATCTCCATCATCTGGTCCCATCACATTGTTCTCAATAAGATCTCCCTCCGAACATGGAACCATCCTCAACACTTTCACATAACACAAACTAGAATGTTTTCTCCTGATAGTCACTCTGAACCCTGAGCTCCTAGGAGAATCCACTACACCTTGAGCATCGGTTCGATCACACCAGTAGAGCCTCCTAATAGTGCTTATAATAGACTCCCCCTCTTCTCTCAAAGTTTGAGACTGAATCCTTGGGCTTGCCACAGTCTCAGGAGCCTCTTTCTCCTCATCTGACATTGAATCATATCTTGAAGGTTGTCCTTGCAACATATACAACATGTCCACCCGATCACCAATCCATTGTGATTCCACCGAGTCCACTCCATACCTATAAATAAATACATGTCTCTTCTTGAATAATGTACAATATCCACTATTCTCCAAGGCTGAGACTGAGAGCAAGTTAACCATCAACCATGGAACAAAGAGTACTCCATCAATATCATCCATACTTGAGTCGAAACATAACCCTTCCAACTTCACGTACATCTCGTTCCATACCACCTTCACTCTCCACTAGTCAGTTAAGACCTGTATCTGTGATAATAAGGAATACTCACCAGAATCCTATCATGTGACAAGAGGCTCCACTGTCAATAATCGATCTGAAATCACCCTGAAATCCTCCACTACCCACACTAGATACTAGAGTAACAAAATAAAACTTCTTATCTTACTTGGGAGAAAATTCCTCCATGGTTGTTGTAGTAGTTGTGTCAGGCCCCTTATGTTCTTTCCTCTTCTTCTTCTCCTCAGGACGTTGAGAAGCAAGGTGCCCCAATTGGTTACAAAAGTAACATATGACTTTACTCAAGTCCCTCCCAGAATTTTCTTTCTTCTTCCTCTTTGCAACAAGAGAAACATTCCCCCTAGCTTTGTCTTCCTTCTATCCACTTCCATGAGATCCCTACCGGATCTCTTCCTAAGTGAAATTGTCCCATAGTCTATTCCAATATGAAAGATTCTCAAAACCCACCGCACACTTCAAGAAGACTTCCCATTCCTTGGTGAAGCATTTCAAGGCCAACCTCACCAACTCTGAATCTAATATGACCTCCCCAACTGCATCCATCTCATATTTCACTTGAGATACCTGGGTAAGATAAGAATAAACACTCTCCCCCTTACACATCTTGGTATCATGCAACTTATCCTTCAAGGAAATCCTCTATATTTCATTCCTCAACTCAAATAAGTTCTTAAGTGCATCCCACATATATTAGACTCTCTTCTTCTTAGCAAAGTGTGGGATAAGGTGGTCCTTAACCCGATCTAGAATAATCCTCTGAGATTTGGCCTTCTTTACTTCATGAAAATCCAAGGAAACAAGATCTATTGTGGGAGCCACAAAAATAGAACTAACATAGTTCCAAATCTTGTTCTCCTTGAGAACCACTGACATTTGGACCTTCCACTGCAAATAAATGGAAATTCCATCCAACTGATCCTGAAATATAATGCATGCAGCCATAGTCCCTGTCAATATTCAAAGGAAAATAAACAACATATTTCCTTCTTCAACCTTTTCCCAAATATCTCACTACTCATTGTCACTCAAATCCTAATCTCTAATACCATGTAGAAATCTAAATGGAAAAATCGACAAGTACTAAATTATGTCATACACTTAGCAACCTAGATATAATTGTCTTATATGAAATCTGAAAGTCTAAACCCACATTCAGAAATACACATTGCTAAGCAATTTTGCAGTGGAATAAACACAATGAACAACAACTATTCAACTCAGAAATACTAAAAAAATTAGGCAATGTTAGGGAAAACCCCAATGTGGGGAAGCCCAATCAGAGAGAGAGAGAAAGATATTTATTATTTAACTTCAAGAAAGTACATATCAACATCAATAAATATTAGTTCCATCAAGAGAAATCAACTTACATCACACAAAACAACCCCCAAATATTTTTCCTCGAAAAACATGCCAAGTTCGTACTAATGTATGGCCTATTCAAAAAATGGAACCTTGAAAAGTGTGCGCGCATTCTATTGTATAGACTAATCTGTATGGTCCAACAACATTAAGAAAAACCATTCAATAGCCTCAAAAATTGTGCCATTCATTGCCTCCATTTTCATTGCCCCTTTCCCTTGTTGTACGAACTATATGGATCAATACAGTATGGCCTTCAATAGTAGAAAAATAACTCAACACTCACACATAATTATTCTGCTAGGTTATTTTTGCCCAATATCTCTTGGGAAATATTCCCTCTTTGCTTCCCTAACTTCCCTCTCTCAAGCTTATTCGAAAATATCTCTCAATCTCCTTCTCGCTTGTGTATTGCACACTACCCTAGGTATTCTCTTATAATCAAAAAGTGACCCTTGACCTTATCCAACCTTGGATCTAATGTCAAATATCTAATCTTTCCTTTACAATATGAAGGGTCATGATTCATTTCATAAAAAATAAATCACTTTAAATATTAAAGTACATTTTCAATTTATAACATAAGTGCACTTTATGAAATAAAGTCACTTTAAGATTACAAGGTACAGATTATTAAAAGGTCACTTTAATAAAATAACCACTTTATCACAACTTTATAAAAACCCATTACAAAGTTGAGTGTCTAGTAGCGTAGGTACAAGGTAACTTCCACATACAAGACACAATGTGGAGTACCTCCCAAGCTAAAAGGCTAACATGCAGGACCAAGCCTTAAAGGCAATGCAATGCAAGAAGCTTTAACACTCAGTGTTGTAGAAGCTCTTGATACAACAAAAGCCAGAGTTATTGAGTTAGAAACAACCCTAGAGACTATCAAGGATGCCATGGAAATAGATCTTAGAAAAGATATCCTAGAAACATAATGGATCCACATATCAATATAAAATCATCTCTAGATCCAAGAAAGTGATCTAAAAGTATAATTCAATGAAACAAATTCCCTCAACAAGAAGGTACATCTATATGAGATCAAAAAACTCAAAGTTGCACATGCTCAAGAAGTCACAAAACTCGAAGGTGAGTAGTATGATATAAGTACTTACAATAAAAATATTGAATAAGAAATTAGAATACTTATGCAAGATAATAATCTCTTAAATAAAACTGTATAAGAGAACCAATGTCAAACAATTTCTCTAGACATTATAAAAGGAGAAGCCATCAAGACGAATGAAGGAATTAGAGACTCACAAAATAAATTCTTCTATTGAATAAAAAAAATACATAAAACAAAATATGATCAAATGAAGAGGAGTCTGCAGGTGAAGGACATGTAAGAAAGACACCAAAAGGCCCAAGAGGCTTATAGAAAAATTAATGAATGGATGAATATTCATCAAAACTTCCCAAAACTCTACCTATGTATTCTAATAAGAAAAGAATCATAGATATTTGAATCTTGGACTCACGGATCGTGATGATCATAGAAATTAAGAACACCCATGAGTAAGTTACTGTAACAATCAAAGAACTGTGGAAGTCATCCAACAACC
Source organism: Picea mariana (assembly GCA_032191745.1). Classification (NCBI taxonomy): domain Eukaryota; kingdom Viridiplantae; phylum Streptophyta; class Pinopsida; order Pinales; family Pinaceae; genus Picea; species Picea mariana. The sequence goes on from JASDQU010105871.1 coordinate 21,364, forward strand.
TACTCACACAATTTGGAATGGATCCCCTAATATATTTAGAGAAGGTGTGATCAACTCAAACAATGCTAGAATATGTGGAGAGTAGGAGAAACATCATCATGAATTCCATTGAAGTCATCAGCAAAGCTAATGGAGAAGTTATAGAGAGAAGGTTAATACAACCTGCCAAGTTAATTTCACTAATTGGAGATTACTTGCAACGTGTTGAGCATAAATGAAAGACATAAATTATTACCCCCATCTGTAGAAACGAAACGAATCTTGAAAGGACACAGCTATGCCGAGTGGATACTGTACTCGAGGACTTTGAGATATGATGCAGGAGCATCCGTAAAATTCGAAATTCATCATATGAACCGGTGCGAGGAGGAAAAGAATTGTACAGCTAGACAAGCCAGCAAACCTTTTTTTCTTTTGATTTTGAATTTCACCTTGGTATTCGTTGCGCCGCCGTTTACTAAAGGAATTCAAAGCCAGGCACATTGTATTATGTTATAGATAGGAAGACAGTTAATACAATTAAAGCTGGTAGATAGAAATTAGTTGTAGATTAGACATTCACCATTCGAGAGGGAAAACAGAGTATAGACACCCTCCCTTGTATCATTGTATGAGTAGTATTCAGTATTAGCATTAGAGAGGAGAAGAGAGCAGAGCAGAGAGTTTGTGAAGAACCTCCATGTACAGTTATTGCGTTAATAGGAAGAGCTTTGACTCAATTCCATGGACGTGTTTGATCTCTGTGTGTTGTTAATCCTGTTCTTGTGCATGTTTGCTTATTTCTATGCTTACCTTTTATATGCTGCTTATGTGATTGCATATCAGGTTAGAAACCTGAGAGAATGAGTTTCAATTGTTTCTCTGCTTAGGCCAGGAGATTCCTGCATCGAGTGTAGTTGGGGACCTCCGCATATGAGTGCGTCGAGGGGGCCAAGCAGTTAGACCTTTCGTTCCATTTCATTTGAGTTGGGTGGAGTAATTTGAGCCGTGCAGGTGAGTGCAGGTCAAAATCAGGTCCTCAGTAGAAAGTCTGAGAAGAGGAAGGCTGAAGCCATTGCAAGCATGGAGTACCCAGGACTTAGCAGACTCCAACACTTGGGAGTGGTTGAAAGTCGAAGAAGTGGGCAGTGCATGGAAAGAGTCTCTGAAAGGTTCAGAGGAATGAAGCTAGGAGGGTTAGACCCTTTTGTGCGCTGAAGAAATCGACCCAGTTGAAGTCGCGCAGGCGAAGATGGCGAAGCATAGATCTCTTCATAGAGAAAGAGAATCGGCGACTTGGATTTGTCGCGAAGACTCGCGAAGTCCCGTAGACTGTCAGATCTGGGAGAATGAGCGAGGTGGTTAACACCTAGGTGTAGGGAGGACCATTGGTCATTTCCTATCGGCGAATCGGGACTGGTGAGTGCAGGGATCGCATGCACATCAAAATCGCGAAGCGCGATTCCTCGATTTTATCTGAGCCGTCGATCTCTGGAGGGACAGATGGCATAAATCCGGAACATCGGAGTTTCGGCATTCGGGGTTTCTAACGGCAAGGGACTTGGTATCGTGGATCCGCGATTCCGCGAAATCCCGAGGACTGACGTGGCAGCGTGGGTCCCGGAGATATAGTGGGGTCCAGGTGGTGTGTTCATGAGGGATCAGGGTTTCGACACTCGGAAGTTCGTGTTGCATGGAATACGCGGCGACACAACCGCCGATTTCCGTATAAGAAGATCCCCGATAGAGCGGGAGCGTTGACCGTTGAACATCGGGACTCGGGCTTTGGAGGTTGATTTCCGGGGACATCATCGCAAGTTTCGCGATATCGCGAGAACCAAATTCTTGATACGTTGAAGGAAGCTGGTCGAGAAGACTGTGGGTGAAGAACTCCCGAGGGAGTTGGAAGAGTTCGAACTCTTCGGGCCGTGAGTGAAGAAGGTCCTGGTGGAGCAGCTGGCTCGGTGAGGGGCGAGTTTGCGTCAGGGTGGTATCAGAGCAAGGATTGGGCTCTCTCTGTTCAGATAGCAGGGAGAAGAGGATACAAAATACTGCCCAGAAGAGAGAGGCAGTCACCTGATCGAGGGGACAGAGATGCCCGAAGGAGAGGAAGGCAACCAGGGAATCCAGCCGGTAACCCAGAAATGGAATGCCAAATACGAGATCTCAGGGTGAGACTAGAGGATATGGAGGCCACCCAGAGGCGTGGAGTGGATGCAGGAGAATTCAGCGATCCTGAGATGGAAGAGGAAGCTGGACATGATGAAGGGGAGGTCTCAGCAGAGGATGCTGCAACCGAGAGGTTGATCCGAGCCATTTCGAAGATGGGCTCGAAAACAAAAATGGACATCCCGACTTATGAGGGGAGCCTAAATGCTGAGGAATTTCTGGACTGGATCCGAGCACTCGACACCTACTTCGATTATGAAGATATCGAAGAGGATAAGAAGGTGAGGCATGCTGTCACCAAGCTGAATGGACATGCAGCCTTATGGTGGGACGAGCTACAAGCAGACAGACGTTCCAAAGGCAAGCAGAAGATAAAGAGATGGGATCGGATGATCACCAAGATGAAGGCAAAGTTCATTCCGAGGGACTACCAGATCACACTGTTTAGACGCATGCAGAACCTGAGACAAAATTTAATGACGGTGAAGGAGTACACCGAAGAATTTTATAGGCTCAACATTCGAGCTGGTCATCGGGAGAGTGATGAAGAAAAAGTGGCGAGATACCTAAATGGCCTTAGGTATGAAATTCAGGATGAACTGAACCTGTTGACCATCCGAACGGTTGAGGATGCGTACCAGATGGCTCTGAAGGCCGAAGAAAAGCTGAGCCACAAGCAGGGACAGCGAGGCCGAGGCAGAAGCCAGCCACGAGGAAAAACTGTTGTTCAAGAGAGAACACAGAAGCCCAAAGAGGATTGGAAGAGGCCTTAGGGTAGAGCTGAGAGAGGTGGAACCTCACAGCAGAGACAGCAAGTTGCTGAGCCGAAGAGGCAGCAAGATGATCAGTAAGGAGGATATGCTGACGCAAATACACTTCCTCGCACCCGACGCAGAGGAAGAGGTCGAGGAGAAGTTATCACATGCTTCACGTGTGGTAAAGATGGTCATAAAGTTTTAGACTGTCCAGAGAGGAAGGTGGACAGAGGAAGAGCTCACATCGCTGAGGCGCAGCAGAGGCATGATTTTGAGAGCGAGGACGAAGACGCTGGAAGTGGGAAGTCGCTGACAGTGCATAAGATCCTCTTGAAACTCGAGAAAGAAGTGGAGGACACAGCGCAAAGATGCAGACTGTTCCGGACGACTTGCAAGACCAAGGGCTGGAAATGCAAAGTCATAGTGGACAGTGGGAGCACTAACAATCTCGTTTCGACCGAGATGGTGGAAAAATTGGAGCTGAAGACGCGCAAACACCCCAGTCCATACAGGGTTACATGGCTGCAGAGAGGACACCAGGTACGTGTTACAAAACAATGCTTGGTAAATTTTAAAATGGGTGATTATAGAGATGAAATTCTGTGTGATGTCATTCCCATGGATGTCTGTCATGTTTTATTGGGAAGACCATGGCAGTATGATAGACATGTGGTTCATGATGGGAGGATGAACACATATACCTTGGAGAAGGATGGGAAAACACATACGTTGCTTCTGGGGAAGGATAAGGAGGTGAAGCCAGAAGTTAGCAGCACGATACTTTTCATGAGTGGGAAGGAGCTTCTCACAGAGCTGGAAAAGGATGAGGATCCACAATTCTTGGTTGTCAGGAAACCAAGGATTGTTCTGACAAGCACAAGAGTGGATGACTTGCCGGACAAGATTCAGCAACTGCTTGGAGAGTTTGTTGACATCATCGTGGACGAACTACCTCATTCATTACCACCGGTACAGAGTGTGAGTCATCATATTGACCTCATACCTGGAGCAATCCTACCGAACAAGGCAGCATACAGATTGACACCTCAAGAGAATGAGGAGGTCAAAAGGCAGGTACAGGATCTGCAGGATAAAGGACTAGTGAGGGAGAGTCTTAGTTCGTGTGCTGTTCCGACAGTACTGAGCCCAAAGAAGGATGGAGGCTGGAGAATGTGCACAGAATCCAGGGCGATCAATAAAATCACCATCAGGTACAGGTTCCCATTTCCAAGGATGGACGACTTGATGGATTGCCTGATTGGGGAAAATTATTTCTCCAAGATAGATCTCAAGAGCGGATATCATCAGATCCGGATGAGAGAAGGAGATGAGTGGAAAACAGCATTCAAGACAAATGAGGGTTTGTATGAATGGCTGGTCATGCCGTTTGGCTTGACAAATGCACCTAGCACTTTTATGAGGCTGATGAATGAAGTCCTATGGGAATTCATTGGCAAATTTGTGGTAGTGTATTTAGATGATATTTTGATCTTCAGCAAAACCAAGGAAGAACACTTGAGGCATTTGGCCATAGTGATGAGAAGGCTACAGCAGAAGAAGCTGTTGATAAATCTGAAGAAATGCTCGTTTATGCAGACAGAACTCGTATATCTGGGTTTTGTAATTTCGGCGAATGAATTAAAGATGGATCCTAAGAAGGTGAATGTGATCAGGAATTGGCCATCGTCGAGGAATATTTTTGAGGTAAGGAGCTTCCATGGTTTGGCGAGCTTCTACCGAAAATTCATCCGAAATTTCAGCGGAATTAGTGTTGCGATGATGGATACTGTGAAAAAGTGGCATAAAAATTTTTAGTGGACAGCCGAGGCTGAGAAGAGCTTCAATTTGTTGAAACGGAAGATAACTGAGCAACCAATTCTGGTGCTGCCAGATTTTCAAAAGACCTTCCAGGTGAAGTGTGATGCCAGTGGGTATGTTGTTGGAGGGGTTTTGAGTCAGGATGACAGACCTGTTGCATACTTCAGTGAGAAGTTGGACGATGCGAAGTTGAAGTACTCCACGTACGATAAAGAGTTCTATGCCATCATTCAGGCATTGAAGAAGTGGAGGCACTATCTCATACCCAAAGAATTTGTGCTGTACAGTAATAATCATGCACTGCAATTCGTGAGTCAGCAGGAGAAGATGAACCAGAAGCATGCGAAGTGGGTGGAATATATGCAGAATTTCACCTTTGTCATAAAGCACATTTCAGGGACTGCAAATAAGGTAGCTGACGCCTTAAGTCGAAAATGTTTAGTGCTGTAGGAGTTCAGGGTCAAAACGCTGGGTTTTGAAAACCTAAAGGACATGTATGCAGCTGATGCTAATTTCGGGGAAGCATACGAGGCAGCCGAGAACCCTGTTCTCAGGGACAGGAGTCCATGGATTGACTACCTGATCCAGGATGGATTACTTTTTAAAGGTAGCCAATTATGCATTCCAGATTGCTCTATGAGGGAGAATTTGGTAAAGGAAAAGCACAGTGGAGGCTTAGCAGGTCATTTTGGGCATGAAAAAACATTCGCCAAGATGAGAGAATCGTATTATTGGCCAGGTATGCGAGCAGATGTCAAAAGGTTTGTTGACAGATGCAGAATTTGCCAACATGCGAAGGGACGGAAGCAGAACACAGGGTTCTATCAGCCGTTGCCCATACCTGAGAGGCCATGGGAAGCCATCAGTATGGATTTTGTTCTGGGATTAGCAAGAACTCATCGAGGGGTTGATTCCATCTTTGTTGTGGTGGACAGGTTTTCAAAGATGGCACATTTCATTCCATGTCATAAAACCAGCGATGCGACCCACATCGCCAATTTGTTTTTCAAGGAGATCGTGCGATTACATGGTTTGTCGTGGAGCATAGTCTCGGATCGGGACATGAAGTTTATAGGCCACTTCTGGAGGACGTTATGGAAAAATCTGGGGACTGACTTGGCATTCATCTCAGAAAACCATCCGCAGACAGATGGGCAGACCGAAGTAGTCAACAGAATCTTGGGAGATCTGTTGAGGAGCCTGGTGACGGAGCATCACAGCAGCTAGGATCAGATCCTACCGCGGGCAGAATTCGCGTACAACGATTCAGTGAACTGAAGTACAGGTAAGAGCCCATTCCAGATTTTATATGGGACACAGCCGAGGGGAGTATCTGAGCTCAGGGAGCCAGAACAGGCTGAGACTAGCAGCGCGAGAGATGAGGAGTTCGCTGAGGCGATGAAAGAACTTCACACGCAGGTGAAGCAGCGATTGCAGAAATCTAATCAAGAATACAAGCGCAGAGCCGACTAGAGGAAGAGATAGCTTCAGTTTGAAGTTGGGGATATGGTTCTGGTGCATCTGAGAAAGGAGAGGTTCCCTAGGGGAACATACAACAAGCTCAAGATGAAGAAAATCGGGCCATGCCGAATTCTGAGAAAATTTGGCGAGAATGCATATGAGCTTGAGTTGCCCGAAGGCATCGGGATATCTCCGATTTTCAATGTTTCAGATTTATACCCCTACAGGACAGAAGGAACAAACACTGGAATAGAGGAACCAGTGGTCCGGTGGCAGAAGCAGTTACCAGTTGCCCAGAAGCCTGAAATGGAGTGCATACTGGATCAGCGAGCAGGTAAGAAAACCAGGAGGAAGCAGTATTTGGAATACCTGGTGAAATGGAAGAACCACCCGGTGGAGGATGCCAGCTGGGAGATAGAGGCAGTAATTTTGAAACATGGGCAGACTGTGCAGGACCTCATGAGAAGGAGCCCATGAAATCTTTTGAGCCGAGGAGTATGATGCAGGAGCATCCGCAACATTTGAAATTCATCATATGAACCGGCGCGAGGAGGAAAAGAATTGTACAGCTGGACAAGCCAGCAAACCTTTTTTTCTTTTGATTTTGAATTTCACCTTGGTATTCGTTGCGCCGTCGTTTACTAAAGGCATTCAAAGCCAGGCGCATTGTATTATGTTACAGATAGGAAGGCAGTTAATACAATTAAAGTTGGTAGATAGAAATTAGTTGTAGATTAGACAGTCACCGTTCGAGAGGGAAAACAGAGTATAGACACCCTCCCTTGTATCATTGTATGAGTAGTATTCAGTATTATCATTAGAGAGGAGAAGAGAGCAGAGTAGAGAGTTTGTGAAGAACCTCCATGTACAGTTATTGAGTTAATAGGAAGAGCTTTGACTCAATTCCATGGACGTGTTTGATCTCTGTGTGTTGTTAATCCTGTTCTTGTGCATGTTTTCTTCTTTCTATGATTACCTTTTATATGCTGCTTATGTGATTGCATATCAAGTTAGAAACCTGAGAGAATGAGTTTCAATTGTTTCTCTGCTTAGGCCAGGAGATTCCTGCATCAAGTGCAGTTGGGGACCTCCGCATATGAGTGCGTCGAGGGGGCCAAGCAGTTAGACCTTTGGTTCCATTTCATTTGAGTTGGGTGGAGTAATTCGAGCCGTGCAGGTGAGTGCAGGTCGAAATCAGGTCCTCAGTAGCAAGTTTGAGAACAGGAAGGCTGAAGCTGTTGCAAGCACGGAGTACCCAGGACTTAGTAGACTCCAACACTTGGGAGTGGTTGAAAGTCGAAGAAGTGGGTAGTTCGTGGAAAGAGTCTCTGAAAGGTTCAGAGGAACGAAGCCAGGAGGGTTAGACCCTTTTGTGCGCTGAAGAAATCGACCCAGTTGAAGTCGCGCAGGCGAAGGTGGGGAAGCATAGATCTCTTCATAGAGGAAGAGAATTGGCGACTTGGATTTGTCGCGAAGACTCGCGAAGTCCCGTAGACCGTCATATCTGGGAGAAGGAGCGAGGTGGTTAACACCCAGGTGTAGGGAGGACCATTGGTCATTTCCTATCGGCGAATCGGGACTGGAGAGTGCAAGGATCGCATGCACATCAAAATCGCGAAGCATGATTCCCCGATTTGATCTGAGCCGTCGATCTCTGGAGGGACAGATGGCATAAATCCGGAACATCGGAGTTTCGGCATTCGGGGTTTCTAACGGCAAGGGACTTGGTATCGTGGATCTGCGATTCCGTGAAATCCTGAGGACTGACGTGGCGGCATGGGGCCCGGATATATAGTGGGGTCCAGGTGGTGTGTTCATGAGGGATCGAGGTTTCGGCACTCGGAAGTTCGTGTTGCATGGAATATGCGGTGACACAACCGCCGATTTCCCGATAAGAAGATCCTCGATAGAGCGGGAGCGTTGACCGTTGACCATCGGGACTCGGGCTTTGGAAGTTGATTGCCGGGGACATCATCGCAAGTTTCGTGATATCGCGAGAACCAAATTCCCGATACGTTGAAGGAAGATGGTCGAGAAGACTGTGGGTGAAGAACTCCCGAGGGAGTTGGAAGAGTTCGGACTCTTCGGGCCGTGAGTGAAGAAGTTCCTGGTGGAGCAGCTGGCTCGGTGAGGGGCGAGTTTGCGTCAAGATATGAACAAGATTGATATACAATATGAGACTGTCAGGGACCACTTGATTATTGTATTGTAATTGAAATTTGCAGTAGAATCATATATTTGTAATTATTGTAATATGGCAATTGGGAAAGATAACCGAAGCATCGTTTCATTCCTCTTACTGTTTGAAATTTAGAGAAATATGAAAATCTTCGCTTTGTATTGTATAAAATACATGAATGTAAAGATTAAAGAACTTTTTTGCTTTTGCAATTCATGTGGTACTACTACTTTTGTTTGAATAAAGAGAAAGAGGAATTTTGGAGACTTATTCTTCTGGTGAGTGTGTTTGAGATTTTTCTTAATGCTTTACTGTCTATCTGTATTATAAGAGTTTCATTGTGTGAATTGTTTTTGTAATTTTCTCTTGGGAATATATTATCACTTGTTTCCTTTAATAAATATAGTCACAGTGTTATTAAACCTAAGAACCATTTTTTGTTAATATGTTTAACTTCATTACAACTCTATTCATCATCTGAATGTATCAATTATTTATAATATTGAAGATATCATTCTTGACTATCTTTAATCCTTATTAGTTGGATCCTAATCACGATAGGTTTAATTTAGTGTAGAGTTGTATCTTAGTTTAGTTTTAACTAGCATTATTTTAGTTTAATTTTATATTTTAATTGATCTGAGAACCTTTGATTCTCAAATTCGTATTTATATAGTTAATTTAGAGTGGAAATCGGGCCAATATTATGGTAAAAAATGCTATCCCAAATGAGAGTGGATCTGATTGCGACCTACCATTGGTCGTTCTTCCTTACATGTTTGAATGGGTCATTTGGGCTCTCCAACATAAATCATGTTAGAAGGAGGGCTATAGAACTGAATGGTTACAAATAAAACCAAAAGCCCTTCCCATTATATTCCACAAGTAAATACTTCCTTGTCTATTGATTCTGATAAATTTCATTCTGAGCATGTTTTTATTCCCCTGCCATATGTTGTGAGAACATTGTCTCATACCAGTACCCAACATGCTTCCACTCATTCTGAATTTACCTTTTCTTCACTAGAACCAGGCATGTTAACCATCCCACATATTAGTACCATTCTCAAGTAGTCACAAGAGCATGTAGATTGTGTCCTAAATAGAAAATGGAGAAGACAGACATGTCAAACTCCCATTGACTATTAGCTACCTCAAGTTCAGGATAATCCTCACAGTGAAGGTCCATTTTTTATGGACCCTTTCACATATCATGAAATTCCTGTTGTCGGAACTAGAGAATATCAGCTACCCCAAGATACATCATATTTTGTTGATACTTCTGATTTCAGACTTGAATGTTTCTTGCGTAATGGTGGTATCATTGGTATACCTCTCTCTCCTCCTGAATGCCCACCTTATACACCTAGAAATGTGTCGGGGGTTGTAATACCCCTAGGATGAACCCCAAATTGGAAATGTAAATGTAAATTTTCTTATAATCTGGTGAGTTGTTTTATATAATTTTGCATGCACCTTCCATGGTATATTACACACATGTATTGTGCACTAAAATGATGAAGTGTGCAAAATCCAGGATACTGCGTGCAACAAACTTAACTGCAAGAAATTTTGAGGCCAGAGAGGCTTTTGTGTATATATTTTTTTTTATAGGATGTTGATCCAGTTATTATAATCTAGGAGTCTTATGTGTTGAGTTAGGCTGGAGAGCCTAGATGTTGAAGTCCAGTGAACCTAATTTTGTATGTGTCTTATCATTAATATAATACATCGATGTGTGTAGACTGACCATCATAAAAGAGTATGGGGGACTAAAATCCACTAGTTAGGGAAGGGGGGGAATACAATTTAAGGAAAAGGGATAATCTAGGGAGCGTAAGCCAAAAAGGAATATTATATTAATATTCCTTAAAGTATAAAGTATGGATAATTATTTTATCCTAAGTTGTAAGTGTTAGTACTGAGAGTCACAATTTGACTGATAAAGTGTAAGTTCAACACCCATCATAATTTAAAATATAACTTTGGTTTTGAATAGGTGGATCAACAAGATGGATAAAGAAAGAGAGAGGGCAACAAACTGCAGATCAGTAGGCTACACCAATCGACAATGGAGTCACAAACATACCACTCATCTAAGGCACAAAATATGCTTAACAGAAAACAAGATTATATGTCGATAGGTGGAAGAAATGAAGAAGGAAAGCATAAGATAGAATGTTTAGTAAATAGAGATCCTCTCAATTCAATGAATCAAGAAATACTTGAATATAAGAAATGACTGATGGGAAAAATACAGCAGATCCTTTGTTGCTTAGGGATGCATAAATCATTGACATCCTTTGATCCTCAAATCTACAATATATTCAAATAATAAGAAATATAAAAGAAGATTTACAATCTAAAATCATAGCTCTCATGAGTATCCAATATCAGTAATGCTTACAATCTTAAAATGCCCACAGGCTTACAAATGAACACACACAGAAAATTGCCTATTCCTACTCTCTCTAGCCTCTATTGGCTCATCCCTCTCTTCTCCAAGAGATCTCTCCTTCCTTAAATAGAAAATAGCATCCAAATAACCTTAGGAGGTCTAATCCCATCTCCTCCATTGGATTCTGAGCCTAGGAGATAGGTGGAAACAATCAAAGAGACAAAAGTCCAACAAACTACTGATTTTCAGGAATTTGTTGGAAGTCATTAATGAAATGTCTCCACCTCATTGCATGAGGCCTTTGGTGGAGATAAATCTTAGGTGAAGGTGTCCCTTGACATCTAAATGATCCTTGAGAAGTAATTCAAACTCTCCTTCACATGTGGAAACCTCCCAACAAGGCAAATATCAAAACCATGACCGCTACAGGAAATTAGTACGCAACACCACTGTGTAGAGTATATAGCACCTACTTCTATATCAAATATCTCTCAAAAAAAAACAAATCTGAAAAAATGAGAGGGTTTTTTTTTATTTGCAATGTTATTAACAAAAACCTCCTCCATTTTTCAAAAACACATCATCAACTGCTCATAACCCAAATTTTAAATTAGTGACTCAAAACTGGCAGAATAACTCTACACAATTTAGCCTTTACCAGAATAGTATGCAGTGCCTTTAGGTAGCACACAAATGTGTTTATGCATGAAATTTGGTAGCATAAATCCATGGGTGCTTTGATGCTTGAACTTGGATATTGGGAATAACTCAATATAATTTCAATTTTCCCCAAAACAAATAAAAATGTCATAACAATTGTATTCATTTGCCAAAATGACCAATGAAATGCAGATTTTGTTCTCTGTGAAATATTAGGTAGCGCATGTAGGTAGCACCATTTATGAAACGCTGGGTCATAAACCAATCTTGTGCTAACATAGGATCCATGGGTGATAGAGTCCTTCCAGTGAGTCTCTAAGAACTCTTGTAGTTTCAGTGCCTTATCCTTTGGGCTTGTGGCGTCATTCTCTTCAACCTTTAACCTTTGCAATCTGCTTTGATCTGTGACCTTCAGCTGAAACTAAATGAAAATGAAAACTAAAACTAACAAAATGATGAAAAAAATGCTTGTCCAACAATCTTATTGCACACACCTACTCTAATTATTGGGAAACTGAAGATTTCAAGTTACATGAAACAACCAATGAAGCCATTTCATCATTTATTCAACTATTTGAAGCTTTGAAATGTGCTTCCTTCAGCACCAGAGATAATTCTTACTTGAAGGCACACTAAATAAACCTCTGGAAATACACTTTCCATTGAAGAAATCAATGAGCCTAGGCCCACTTTCTTCTTGCAGGCAAGCTGCAAATGGATCCTGAAAAACATCATCAGTACTTACCCCTACAACATTGCCTTGTGTAAAAAGGAAAAGTGTTGTATTAGGTCCTTCCTCCACTTTTCTTGGTTGTTGTATGGCTTGCTGATTTTCTGATTCATCCTCAATGCATATGGCCTTGGTCCACTCCTAGTCATAAGTTGTATTAGGAAAAATGCTTAGTGATGCTTCTATTTCTTTAATTTCAACCTTTCTCATCTGATCACATGGCAATTGATCTTGGCGTCTTGATGAAACTGAGCATGTGTCTTCAAGAGGAATAGGGGGTTGATAGGGAAGTTCATCACAATTAAAAGTGCTTGGGAAACTAAATTCTTCTATCTTATCTTCGGATTGTAAGGGATATTCATCATAGCTTGGTTTGTGGTCCCAATTTCTTAGTTTTTCACCTTCTAAACTTAGATTATCATCTTTTTCTTCTTTTTCAGCAACAAAAATATGACATGAGGGCTGAAACAAGTTATTGTTTATTTGATGGAAAGGGTACTTCTCTGATATAAGATATTCAATAGACTTATCATGGAAATCATCTTCATAATCATCATACAAAGGTGAATCAATGACCATTTGACTATTAATGGCTGAGGGAATTAGTGCAATAGCTGGGACAGCTAGTTGTTCAAGGAAAACATCATCATAGTCATCCAAACTTGGAAAAGCATGGCACATTGGTTCATTAACAATAGGTGGGAATGGTAAGCTATGAATTCGGTCATGACAAGCTGCAACACTATGCTCATGATGAAATAAATATGAATCTAAGATGACCTCTTGACTTAAAGAATCAAGAAAAGGAGGAGATAAGGAAATGATGGATTGTCCATATTGATCTTTCTCTTGGGGGCCTAGATTTTGACTTGAATGATTCTTTTTTTCTTCAAATTTAGGAAAAGCATTATGAAACTCATCATCTAAGTTCTTCTCTCTATAATCATCCCCTTCACCATCACTACTAGAGGAATCACTTGTTGAATCTTGAATATATGATGCATACCCCTCATAACAATTCTCAAAAAGTCTTTCAGCTGGATAAATTATCTTGCAATGAGAATAAAAAACATCATGAAAGTCCTTCAAAGAGGAAATACTAGAAGCAGGGAGTGTTCTATACCATTGCCTTGCATCGCCTTCCAATGAATACATGAACGTTTTCATCAATATATCTTCATGATGGATGTCAAGCTGTTGCATCAAAGCATGAAATTCATGAACATGCTTCAAAGGGTTTTCATCATCACCTTCATAAAATATGGGCAACAGATATTTCCATTCATCAATTTGAGGAACAAGATGTGGATAACCATTTATGGATGAGAAATTGAGTGGGGAAAACCTCCTGGATAGGATAGCCTTCATAGCCATTGGATTTTTCTCATCCCTAGTGGAGTCACCAACATATTCTGACCAATGGAGTCACCATGGTGAATGTGCAGTCTTGAAGGTTTCCAACTTCAGTCACCATCTAAAGCTAGAGTTGTGCAATGTAGTTCTTCCTAGGGAGCTTTTCAATCTGCTCAAATCCATCCCCGACAACGGCGCCAAAAATGTTAGTACTGAAAGTCACACTTTGACTACTAAAGTGTAAGCTTAGCACCCATCAGAATGTAAAAGATAACTTTGGTTCTGAATAGGTGGATTAGAAAGATGGATAAAGAAAGAGAGAGGGCAACAAACTGCAGATCAGTAGGCTACACCAATGGGCAATGGAGTCACAAACATCTGACTCATCTAAGGTATAAAAGCTACTTAAAAAAAAACAAGATTATATGTTGATAGGTGGAAGAAATGAAGAAGGAAAACATAAGATAAAATGTTCAGTAAATAGAGATCCTCTCGTTTCAATGAATCAACAAATACTTGAATATAAATAATGTCTGATGGGAAAAATACAACAGATCCTCTGATGCTTAGGGATCCATAAATCATTGATAGCCTTTGATCCTCAAATCTGAAATATATTCAAGTAAGAAGAAATATAAAAGAAGAGTTACAATCTGAAATCATAGCTCTCATGAGTCTCCAATAGCAATAATGCTTACAATCCTAAAAATCCCACAGGCTTACAAATGAACACACATGGAAAACTGCCTATTCCTACTCTCTAGCCTCTCTTGGCTCATCCCTCTCTTCTCTAAGAGATATCTCCTTCCTTAAATATAAAATAGCATCCAAATAACTTTATGAGGTTGAATCCCATCTCCTCCATTGGATTCTGAGCCTAGGAGATAGGTGGAAACAATCAAAGAGACAAAAATACAGCATACTGCTGATTTTCAAGAATTTGTTGGAAGTCATTAATGAAATGTCTCCACCTCATTGCATGAGGCCTTTTTTGGAGATAAATCTTAGTTGCAGGTGTCCCTTGACATCTAAATGATACTTGAGAAGTCATTGAAACTCTCCTTGACATTTGGCAACCTCCCAGTAAGGCAAATATCAAAACCATGACCACTACAGGAAATTAGTATGCAATGCCACTATGCAAAGTACACAACGCCTAGTTCTATATCCAATATCTCTCAGACCAAAACAAATTTTGAAAAACTAAGAGATATTTTTTTTATTTGGAACGTTATGAACAAAAACCTCCTCCAGTTTTCAAAAATACATCCTCAAATGCTCATAACCTAAATTTTAAATTAGTGACTCAAAAATGGCAGAATAACTCTGCACAATTTAGCCTCTGCTAGAATATTACGGAGCACCTATAGGTAGCACACGACTGAGTTTCTGCATGCAATTCGGTAGGATAAATCCATGGGTGCTTTGATGCTTGAAATTGGATATTGGGAATAACTCAATATAATTTCAATTTTCCCCAAAACAAATAAAAAACCCATAACAATTGTATTCATTTGCCAAAATGAATAATGAAATGCAGATTCTATTCTATGTGAAATATTAGGTAGCGCCTGTAGGTAGCGCCACTTATGTAATGCTAAGTCATAAGCCAATATTGTGCTAACAGTAAAGATGGGGACAAGTGGGAAAAACTAGTCCTCAACATGACAAGTCTCAAGTTGGGGACATGCATACATATAGTTTGGACATACTTCATTTGAGGGGGATCCATTCATTCATTCCATCATAATTCACTCACTCATTTAGTTTTCCTCCATACCTTCCTATACATGTATCCATAGGTGTACCTATATTCGTACCCATACATGTATATGTACCTGGTTAGCTTCGGAGTTGGACTGAAGAAGCGGGTTATCAAGCCCATGGGATATTGAAGAGGTGGGTTGTCAAGCCCATGAGAAATTTCTCTCTGGGTGAGAGAATTGTTGGGATTTGATTTCCTCAAGGTGCCAAGCTGCAACTACATGGCTCTAAGACTTCCTATCCGACTTGTTTTTGAAGCCTCATAAGGGAAGTGGGGCAGTCGAGGAACTGTTGAGTAGAGAAGGGGAACACTTCATGGGGTGGGACAAGCATGTGGGGAATGAGGGACTATAGGACATTAGTTTGAGTTGGTACCTATGGTGGAGACTTTCCTAGTTTCTGTGATACATCAACCTAGTTAGGAATCCTTTTACTTGGGTGGAGTTTAGTCCCTTCTCGGAGGTGACCCACTGTTGAGAGTGATGAGTAGTGTGGTCTAAGGCTGGGAGGTTCATGGAAGGTATGCACGCATTTGGTGATATTTTTACTTAGTTAAGTGTCAATTGCTTTTACATGCTACATTATTATTTATGTGTTTATTTTTATGGGTTTCTCTTGTGTGTGGTTTATACATGTTTTTATATTTATGGGTATTTCCTGTCTATGCTCCATGTATATGTTTACTATTATTTCTGTATGAATCATTTCAGTTACAAAATGTATTTTTTTGTTTTAAGTTTTATACATAAAGTTCCGCAAGAGGTTCTTTATGTATATGTTTTAATTTGCATAAAGTTAGATTTTTTTTTATGTGGCATAGCCTAGTTGGATGTTGGGGATGTTACAATATGGTAGAGGAGCATGGAATATTTTTGGTGGCATGACCCAAATTGGGTGGTCAGGTATGTTACAATATGGTATCAGAGCTCTAGTTTTCAATATTGAGCCTCGATGGGCTAAGAAAGTGGAATTGAATTGAAATTCACAAAGAATTGATTTCGAAGTGGCCAAATTTCAAGTTACACAACAACCATGTTAAGAACTAAATATCAATATAGCATAGAAAAGCCTTCGAAAAAGTACTCAA
This sequence comes from Picea mariana, assembly GCA_032191745.1. NCBI lineage: Eukaryota > Viridiplantae > Streptophyta > Pinopsida > Pinales > Pinaceae > Picea > Picea mariana. The sequence goes on from JASDQU010105871.1 coordinate 37,717, forward strand.
TGCCTTGAAAAATAGATAATTTCATATAATAAGCCTTTTCGAGGGGGAAACCTCCTTTTAACCCATTTAAATGTTCAAGTACAAGATGATTCAAAATGAAAATATCTCCTTGGTATATATAGGAGACTAGGAGGTATAATTACAACTAATGGCCTAAAGCCGACATAAATAAAATAACATTACTAATATAATATGCCCCAATTAATGGGTAATGAGCCAATATTAGGGCTTAACATGCCCGCCCCCTTGAGACAAGTGTTGTCCACAACACATGAGTAACTCTGGATGCTTCTGTATAAAAGACTCATGTTCCCAAGTGGAATCTTTAGCTGGTAGTTTCCTCCATTTAATGAGATACTTTGAAATGGATCTATTCCTCAGTTGGTGAATTCTTTTGTCAGTGATGACTTCAAGCTCCAATATGATTTTTCCTTCCTCTTCAAGTTCTAGAAATATAGTTTGAACTAGGATCTTTTCACCTATAACCTTCTTTAAGCATGAAACATGGAAAATTGGGTGTACTCGTGAAGATGCACGCAACTCCAATTTGTATGCCATAGTACCAATATTTTGCAACACCTTATAAGGTCCATAGTACTTTGGTGATAAATTATTATCCTTCTTGTCTTTCTTGAGGGACATTTGTTTGTATGGTTGTAGTCTTAAAAACACCCAATCCCCTACTTCAAAACTTATTTCACTACGATGTTGATTTTCTTGTTGTTTCATGAGATTCTGTGCCATGGTCAGGTTGTCCTTTAAGATTTGGAGAACTTGTTGTTGATTCTTGATGTGATCTTCCACTTCTTGAACCTTAGATTTTTCTTTTAGAGAAGAAGTGATGGAAGGAGGGTGGTATCCATAAAGTGCCATAAATGGTGTCATTTTTGTTGCAGTATGAAAGAAGTGTTATACCACCATTCTACCAAGGGTAACCATTTGAACCATTGTGTTTGTTTATCAAAGACAAAGCAACGAAGGTAGCCTTCCAGACATTTGTTCACTATCTCAGTTTGTCCATCAGATTGAGGATGATAGGATGAGCTATTAGCCAATTGACTACCCAAACAAGAAAATAATTTTGTCCAAAAATGTCCAGTGAAGATGGGATCTATGTCACTTACAATAATCTTTGGGCTGCCATGTAGCTTTTGAACTGTCTCCATGAATGCGGTGGAAACTGTACTTGCTTTGAAGGGATGAGAGAGTGCACAAAAGTGTGTGTACTTGGTCAGTCTATCAAAAATCACCATGATGACACTCTTTCCTTCAGACTTTGGTAACCCTGTGATGAAATCCATGGAAACCTCCTCTCAAGGCTGACTTGGGATGAATAATGGTTGTGAAAGACCTGGGGTCTTAATTGTTTCCACCTTATTTTGTTGGCAAACCAAACATTCTACCACAAACCTTTTAACATTAGTTTTAAGGCCAGCCCAAAAAAAATCCTTCTTGACTCTATGGTAGGTTTTCAAAAATCGTGAGTGCCCTCCTATTGGAGAGGCGTGGAATTCCAATAGTAACTTTTGTTTGAGTTGGGAATTCTTACATAAATATAAGAAATCTTTGTACCATAGTGAATCATTTTTCCATGTAAATGTATATGATGCATTGGAATCCTGCTGCAACCTTTGAAAGAGAGTCCACACTTTTTTTTCATTCTTCCATTCATCCCTTGCTTCTATTATCCAATCGAGTTGGATGATCGAGATAGCATAGAGAAAGGCCTCAACATCTTCATCCTTTCTTGAGAGTGCATCTTCCACAACATTTTTCTTCCCCTTTTTATAGACGATTTCAAAATCATAACCCAATATCTTGGTCACCCATTTTTGTTGTTCTCTTGAAGATAGTCTTTGTTCCAAGAAGTATTTAAGACTATAATGATTTGTTTTGACCTTTGAGTGCCTACCTATTAGGTAAGGATGCCATTTATTCAATGCATGTAGTATTTCCATCATTTCCTTCTCATAAATGGGTTTGTGTAAGTCGTTTCCCTTGAGTGGTCAACTTTATAAAGCCAAGGGCCTTCCTCCTTGCATTAGAATAGCACCAATTCTATTTCCCGAGGCATCACATTCCACAATAAAGGTTTTTGTGAAGTCTGGAGTGGTCAAGACAGGAGCTTTACACATCACCTCTTTAAGTTGTTCAAAAGATTTAGTTGCCTCTGGAGTCCATGAAAATGCATCCTTCTTAGTTAGTGTCGTTAAGGGTCTTGGTATTCTTCCATAGTTCTGAACAAGCTTGCAGTAGTAACCTGTCAAACCCAAAAATCCTTTAAGATTCCTTAATGTTTTGGGAATCGACCAATCCATCATGGATTTAATCTTGTTAGGGTCTACCTTGACACCTTCATGAGATACAATATGACCCAAATACTCTACCTCCTTTACTCCAAAGAAACATTTGGATGGTTTGGCATATAGTTGTTGCTCCTTTAGTAGTTGTAGCACCTTGTCAACATGTCGCACATGATCCTCCCAAGACTTGCTATAG